>JARQOD010014001.1:0-12358 GCA_033576555.1 Oophaga sylvatica
GATCACGATACGGCTCTCCAGCGATCTCAAAACCGTGACGTAATAACGATCTCGCTAGCGATCTCATTTTGTGTGACGGGGCCTTTAGGGAATGCCGATCTCTCCTACACAGGACTTCTATAACTACTTAGAGATAAGGCCTCACATGACCTAGCTTAAGATGCTGTGTACTTGGTTGTCCTCCCAGAGTTGGCTCATGTCGAGCTGAACAACACGTCCCAGAGTCACCAACAACATATCAAGAGTCGCACTGCTCTACCAGACTTTCTCCAAGGATCCGCAGCTTCATTTCCACTCAGACTCTACTTTGACTCCGCAAACCCCTCAACAACCCGCAAAACCCCCCACGCTCCAACTCCATCCTCTTGCTGCTGCCCTCTACTGGCCAGATTATATATTACATGACAAATCTCCAACACTACAGTAAACTTTGATTAACTCTTACAAATACTATAGAGGGGACATGGATTTTCATGAGGGTGATTTGACAAACAATGCACTCCGCACGGTGGAGGCCTTCACTCTTATTTTTGTTACTACCATTAATTCAGTACAATCTTGAGTAGAAAGCCTGATGACATCATGACTGAAAGTATACGGGGGGTACACTTTAAGATAATAGAAGCCTACTGCAGGGTGTCACTGGTAGTGTAAAAAGTTTAAAGTGCTGCTCATAGAGCGCTGTGTCCAGTGGCGGATTACAACAGGGTCAATCTGGGCGGTAGCCCAGGGCCCAGTGGTGTGGGGGGCCCGCATCGGGCCCCTTCTCATCTGCTCATCTGTGGCGCTGCGGCAGGTTAACGCTATTGACTTGCGGGCCCGCGCCTACACGTCAATAGTTAACAGCCACCAGCCAATTGGAGGCTGGCAGCTGACGTCAGCCGCAGCGTGCACGTCACCGGAGTCTGACGGCATTGTCAGTCGCCGGTGAGTGCGCACTTCAGCTGCGTGGAGGGAACTTTACCGCTGGAACGCGGCCAGGTAAGAAGAACTTTTTTTTGTTTTTTGCTTTTTTTTTTATTGAGAGCTGCGATCTGGGGGGCCCGGGGCAGACTGTGAGACATGGGGGCAGAATGGACAGGGGGGAAGAATGTTGGACATGGGGGACAGAATGCTGGACACGGGGGGGGGACAGAATGCTGGACACAGGGGCAGAATGCTTGACACGGGGGGCAGAATGCTGGACACAGGGGGCAGAATGCTGGACACGGGGGGCAGAATGCTGGACACAGGGGGAAGAATGCTGGACACAGGTGGGGCAGAATGCTGGACACGGGGATAGAATGCTGGACACGGGGGGGCAGAATGCTGGACACAGGGGCAGAATGCTTGACACGGGGGCAGAATGCTGGACACAGGGGGAAGAATGCTGGACACGGGGGGCAGAATGCTGGACACAGGGGGGGCAGAATGCTGGACACGGGGGCAGAATGCTGGACATGGGGGAAAGAATGCTGGACACGGGGGGGCAGAATGTTGGACACGGGGGGGCAGAATGTTGGACAACGGGGGCAGAATGTTGGACACGGGGGCAGAATGTGGACACGGGGGCAGAATGTGGACACGGGGGCAGAATGGACAGGGGGAAGAATGCTGGACACGGGGGACAGAATGCTGGACACAGGGGGGCAGAATGCTGGACACGGGGCAGAATTCTGGACATGGGGGCAGAATGCTGGACATGGGGGATAGAATGCTGGACACGGGGGATAGAATGCTGGACACGGGGGCAGAATGCTGGACACGGGGGGCAGACTGTGAGACAAGGGGGCAGAATGGACAGGGGGAAGAATGCTGGACACGGGGGCAGAATGCTGGACACGGGGGACAGAATGCTGGACACGGGGGCAGAATGCTGGACACGGGGGGGCAGAATGCTGGACACGGGGGGCAGAATGCTGGACACGGGGGACAGAATGCTGGACACGGGGGGCAGAATGTGGCACGGGGCAGAATGGAACGTGGACAGAATCTGGGGGCAGAATGCTGGACACGGGGGACAGAATGCTGGACACGGGGGCAGAATGCTGGACACGGGGGCAGAATGCTGGACACGGGGCAGATGTGGACAGGGGGCAGAATGGGACAGGGGGACAGAATGCTGGACACGGGGGGCAGAATGCTGGACACGGGGGGGCAAGAATGCTGGACACGGGGGCAGAATGCTGGACACGGGGACAGAATGCTGGACACGGGGGGGCAAATGCTGGACACGGGGCAGAATGCTGGACTACGGGGGACAGAATGCTGGACAGGGGGAGGCAGAATGTTGGACACGGGGGCAGAATGCTGGACACGGGGAACAGAATGCTGGACAGGGGGGCAGAATGCTGGACACGGGGCAGAATGCTGGATATGGGGGCAGAATCTGGACACGGGGGACGAATGCTGGACAGGGGGGGCAGAATGCTGGACACGGGGCAGAATGCTGGACACGGGGGTCGAATGCTGGACACGGGGGCAGAATGCTGGACCGGGGGCAGAATGCTGGACACAGGGGGGCAGAATGCTGGACACGGGGGCAGAATGCTGGACACGGGGGCAGAATGCTGGACACGGGGGGCAGAATGCTGGACACGGGGAGAATGGGAACGGGGCAGAATGCTGGACACGGGGGCACAATGCTGGACACGGGGGCAGAATGCTGGACACGGGGGGAGTGAATGCGGGACACGGGGGCAGAATGCTGGACACGGGGACAGAATGCTGGACACGGGGGGCAGAATGCTGGACACGGGGGGGCAGAATGCTGGACACGGGGGAGCAGAATGCTGGACACGGGGGGCAGAATGCTGGACACGGGGGCAGAATGCTGGACAGGGGGGGCAGAATGCTGGACACGGGGGGGCAGATGCTGGACACGGGGGCAGAATGCTGGACACGGGGGAGCAGAATGCTGGACACGGCGGGGACAGAATGCTGGACACGGGGGCAGAATGCTGGACACGGGGGGCAGAATGCTGGACACGGGGGCAAATGCTGGACACGGGGACAGAATGCTGGACATGGGGGGGGACAGAATGCTGGACACGGGGGAGAATGCTGGACACGGGGGGCAGAATGCTGGACACGGGGCAGAATCTGGACACGGGGGCAGAATGCTGGACACGGGGGACAGAATGCTGGGACACGGGGACAGAATGCTGGACACGGCGGGGCAGAATGCTGGACACGGGGCAGAATGCTGGACACGGGGGCAGAATGCTGGACACGGGGGCAGAATGCTGGACACGGGGACAGAATGCTGGACACGGGGGGCAGAATGCTGGACACGGGGGACAGAATGCTGGACACGGGGGGCAGAATGCTGGACACGGGGGCAGAATGCTGGACACGGGGGACAGAATGCTGGACATGGGGACAAAATGCTGGACACGGGGGGGCAGAATGCTGGACACAAAGGGGGGGCAGAATGCTGGACACGGGGGACAGAATGCTGGACACGGGGGACAGAATGCTGGACACGGGGGACAGAATGCTGGACACGGGGACAAAATGCTGGACACGGAGGGCAGAATGCTGGACACGGGGGCAGAATGCTGGACACGGGGCAGAATGCTGGACACGGGGGACAGAATGCTGGACACGGGGCAGAATGCTGGACACGGGGACAGAATGCTGGACACGGGGGACAGAATGCTGGAGACGAGGCAGAATGCGAGACATGGGGGCAAAATGGTGGACACGGGGGGTCAGAATGCTGGACAAGGGGGGCAGAATGCTGGACACCGGGGCAGAATGCTGGACACGGGGGACAGAATGCTGGACACGGGGACAAAATGCTGGACACGGGGGGCAGAATGCTGGACACGGGGGACATAATGCTGGACACGGGGCAGAATGCTGGACACGGGGGACAGAATGCTGGACATGGGGCAGAATGCTGGACACGGGGACAGAATGCTGGACACGGGGGACAGAATGCTGGACATGGGGGGCAGAATGCGACACGGGCAGAATGCTGGACACGGGGGCAGAATGCTGGACACGGGGACAGAATGCTGGACACGGGGACAGAATGCTGGACACGGGGGGCAGAATGCTGGAGATGGGGCAGAATGCTGGACTCGGGGGCAGAATGCTGGACATGGGGGGCAGAATGCTGGACACAGGGGCAGAATGCTGGACACGGGGACAGAATGCTGGACACGGGGGGCTGAATGCTGGACACGGGGGACAGAATGCTGGAGATGGGGAAGAATGCTGGACTCGGGGGACAGAATGCTGGACACGGGGCAGAATGATGGACATGGGAGCAGAATGCTGGACACGGGGGGCAGAATGCTGGACACGGGGGGCAGAATGCTGGACAGGGGGGCAGAATGCTGGACACGGGGACAGAATGCTGGACACGGGGGACAGAATGCTGGACACGGGGGGCAGAATGCTGGACACGGGGGCAGAATGCTGGACACGGGGAACAGAATGCTGGACACGGGGGACAGAATGCTGGACACGGGGGACAGAATGCTGGATATTGGGGCAGAATGCTGAACATTGGGGCAGAATGCGAGAGATGGGGCAGAAATGTGAGACGGGCAGAATGGAGATACAGGGCATGATTGGAGACACAGGGGGCAGGATGAAAGACATGGGGGCATGACTGGAGATAATGGGGGCATGACTGGAGACACTGGGGGCAGGATTGGAGACAGATGGGGCAGGATTGGAGACAGATAGGGCAGAATGGAGGTACGGGCATGATTGGAGACACAGGGGGCAAGATGAAAGACATGGGGGCATGACTGTTGACACTGGGGGCAGAATGGAGATACGGGCATGATTGGAGACATGGGGCAGAATGGAGATACGGGGCATGATTGGAGACACGGGCAGGAGGAAAGACATGGGGGCATGATTAGAGACACTGGGGGCAGGATTGGAGACAAATTGTGCAGGATCATGGGGCAGGATGGATACGATGGAGACAGATGGGGAGATCATATGAGGCAGAATGGATACTCATGAGGGCATGATGGGAGAACATATGGCTGAAGCCAGGAATGAGACAAACGGGGCCAGGATGGGGAATATTATTACCATAGGGCTAATTATGGGATATTATTACTGCAGTGATGTATTTATTTATTTTTTGAGTATACTGTTTTAAATGGGGGGTGGTCCTGTTACTGTGTAGAGTGACACTATGTCGCCTTTTTTTCTTCATGTGGTGTAATGTAGACGTTGTGAAAAATTAAGTAATGTGTTCTGCAAGTGGAGCTCGAGATAACTGTGCTATTTCCTGCAGAGACGAGCCTTGGCTGGAAGAAGTGATGGCGGTCTGTGCTGGATGAAAGATGAAAAGCAAAGATGAAGGACTTCACCTAGAGATGTCACTGGTGAGTCAGTGTGTTACCTGTATACTATATACAGAAGTCCTGTGTATAATGTCACCAGTGATCACTGTATCACCTATACATTATATACAGAGCTCCTGTGTATAATATCACCAGTGATCACTGTATTACCTGTACACAGACACTGCATACTAAGTACAGATCTCCTGTGTATAATGGCACTTATGGTGATAGTATTGTGTTTTTTTTTATTAATGATCAGTATTGTAGTATTCAGTCACTATGTGGTGGTAATATGTGGTCTGGTCATGGTGTTGCGGTATTTGTCCCTTATATGTGCTATTTGGTCACTTTGTTATTATTATTATTATACATTTATATAGCGCCATTTATTCCATGGCGCTTTACATATGAAAAGGGAAAAATATAAACAGGTACAATAAAGATGTGCTAGACAAGGGACACACAAGTACAGAAGGAGAGAGGACCCTGCCCGCGAGGGCTCACAGTCTACAGGGATGGGTGAGGATACATTAGGAGAGGGTAGAGCTGGTCGTGCGATGGTTCAGTAGACTGAGGATCACTGCAGGTTGTAGGCTTGTCGGAACAGGTGGTGGTAATATCTGAGCTGGTCATGGTGTTATGGTATTTGTTCCTTGCATGTGATATTATTAGATCACTGTGGTGGTAATATGTGGTCTGGACATGGTGTAGCGGTATTTTTTCCTTGTATGTGATATTATTGGTCATTTTAAAAATTGAAAAATAAATTAAAATATACCTAAATTGTATTGGATATTTTAACAAATATTTAATAGGTTACAGTAGAGTAGGGCCCGGCCAAAAGTGTCTACTGTGTTATGGTGTTATGGTGGCGGCTTAAAAAATCTGTTGGCCAAAGCAAAAGCTGCTGGCTATAGGTGTGATCTGGTGATGGGAACTGTTAATGTATGATAGGTGAGAAGTGGAGTTTTTTCAAGAGAGAGCAGTGGGACTGTGGACAGTTCGAGGGGTGGAGGTGCCTGGAATAATCTGTTCCAGGTATATGATGACCCCGTCGCATGACCCGTCACATGACCCCGTCACATGACTGGGGGGCCCACAGAGTCTGAACAGCCCAGGGCCCTCGCTTCCCTTAATCCACACCCCTGGCTGTGTCCTATACATTTTGTGCAGCAGTTGCTGGTGACGCGGCTGGCTCAGACGGCAGCATGAGATTAGAGCTGTATGTACTTCCTCTCCCTTTGTCTCATTCCAGAAAGCATAAAATTCCTATTTCTCACTTGAAGTGGTCAGACACATGCAGACAGAGTAGATAAGCAGAGGAAGAAACAGTCACACAGTACAAATAATTGCCTGCACTATAGCTAGATAGCTAGCAAGTGGGGGTGAGCAGGACTCACTGAAAAAGGCATGCCACCCAAAGTCTTAGGCCGGGGTCACACTTGAGAAACTCGCACGAGTCTCGCACCTCAATACCCATCACTGCCTCCGGCACTCGGGACTGGAGTGTGTGGCTGAATGTATTTCTATGCAGCTGAACGCTCCGGTCCGAATGCCGGGGGCAGTGTCGGGAACTGAGGTGCGAGACTCGTGCGAGTTTCTGGCAAGTGTGACCCCGGCCTTAAGGTACTGTCACACTAAGCGAGATCGCTAATGAAATCGCTGAAGCGTCACCATTTATGATGCAGTAGCGATCTCGTTAGCGACTTAGCTGTGTGTGACATGTAGCAGCGATGTGGCCCCTGCTGCGATGTCGCTGATCGCTTATGAACGTTCTGAGCCGTTTTTTGGTCGTTGGTGTCCCGCTGGTGAGCCTGAATCGCTGAGTGTGACACCCTTTATGAACGACTTCACCAGCATCACAGATGGGACTAGGTTTTCCCAACGACCGCAGAGGTCGTTATACAGATCGCTGATCTCTGATGAGATCTTTGTGTTAGGAAGCTAACTACCGATCACATAGCGATCGCACCAACGATCTCACCAGGTCGTGTCGTTGTCGTGATCGCTGGTGCGATCGCTATGTGTGACCCCGGCCTTTAGACAGAGTCACAGAGGTCAGCATGAGGTCAGCATCATAGGCACCTCCACACCCCCAGAGGTCAGACTCATAAGTCGTATTTTCCCACCTGTAGAGGTCAGATACATCCAGACAGCAGAGGAGGATGACCTGTACACAGGGCCGGCGTCAGCACCCGGCACACCCGGGCAAGTGCCGGGGCCCTGAGCAGGCGAGGGGGCCCACTCGCCGTCTGGCACCCCCGCGCCCGTTAGCAGAGGAGAGCGGTGTCAGCGCCGCCACTGGGCCCCCCCCCCGCTTGCTCAGGGCCCCGGCATCAGCTGGCACAATACTTACCTCTCCGTGCCTCCGCAGCCGCAGCTACGGGCTCCAGGGGGCGCCGGCGCTTCCTCTCACAGCAGCGCCGCTGAATGACGTCATCATTCAGCGGCCCGCTGTGGCAGAGAGCGCGGACGCTGGACGGGTGAGACGTGTGTGTGTGTGTGTCTCTGTGTGTGTCTGTGTGTATGTAGTGCGGTGCTTTGTGTGTGTGTGTGTGTGTATGTGTGTGTGTATGTATGTGAGAGAGTGCTTGTGTGCTGTCTGTGTGTGATGATAGGCAGGCATTGCTGATAATGGGGAGGCATTGATGATGATGATGGGGAGAAGATGATGATAATGGGCAGGCATTGATGATAATGGGCAGGCATTGATGATGGGGAGAAGATGATGATGGGCAGGCATTGATGATAATGGGGAGGCCATGATGATGATGGGGAGGCCATGATGATAATGGGCAGGCATTGATGATGGGGAGGAGATGATGATGATGGGCAGGCATTGATGATGATGGGGAGGAGATGATGATGATGGGCAGGCATTGATGATAATGGGGAGGCCATGATGATGATGGGGAGACAATGATGATGATAAGGAGGCAATGATGATGATGAGGAGGAAATCATGATGATAATGGGGAGTCTTTCCACAGCGCCCTTTCCTGAGCCGTAACAGTGCAGAACGCAGTACAACGCAGAGAGCTCCATGTTTTGTATGGAGCATTATATGGGGATCAGTATCCTGTATGGAGCATTATATGGGGACCAGTATCCTGTATGGAGCATTATATTGGGTCCAGTATTCTGTATGGAGCATTATTTTGGGTCCAGTATTCTGTATGGAGCATTATATGGGGGGTGACATCCTGCATGGGGTATTATATGGGTGATGAGGGGGAGACTATGTGGTGCCCATAATATTGTATGGAGGACTGTACTGTCCAGTCTGTACTGTGCGCTGTGAGGATTTGGCGGTTTTTGAGCTATTGTAGAATTTACAATAGATATCACTCATGTAATGGAAGAAGTGAAGTGTTTGGCATTGTACTGTACCCATATTTCTCTGCAGTATCTGTGCATCATGAATCGTGGTCTGTCTTAAAGGGGCCCACTGAGGCTCTTTCGCCCGGGGCCCATAAAAACCTGGAGCCGGCCCTGCCTGTACAGCACAGCAAATCACCTGCACTATAGTTACCGAATAAGTGGGTGTGAGCAGCACTCACTGAAAAAGGTGGCCATTCTAGGTTTCAGAGGGAGGCAGCCAGGAAAATGTAAGGAGCTCCAGCCAGAACTGCAGTTTGTGTATATTGTCTCAGGGATAGGAAAACTGCCATTACTGAGAGACTGTGAGAATTACGACCACAGAAGGGAGCACAGAGGGTTATTCCTGCGAGTCTAGAGTGCACCTTCCGACAGGGCATGAAATAGCCCAACTGTGAGGGGAGCAGTTCTACCATCGAGACCACTGTATCCTGCAATAGGTGGGACAGAATGTCCAGGTCCGGACAGGCGAGGTGCCAGCAATGGTCAGGATCAGGGCCGTAACTTACATCAATAAGGTCACAGAGAAGGAAAATATTGGTGCTGCCATAAGGAAAAGTGAAATCTTCTACTAACCGGATGATTGTCTCCATCCGGCAGATTACCATATTGTTCTCAGCAGCGTGCCGCCAGATTAACCTTCCAAATGTCACTGGGGCCTGCAGATAATTGGCTGGAGATGAGGACGGCGTCTCTGTAGCATTGAAGTGGTTCGGATAAATCCTCCGTGTGATGTATTGTGTGGCGTGCAGCGCTCGCTTACACGCAGCACAGCAGAAGAAATTCCCCCCTTTGTCCGTAGAAACTTTCTGACTCAATTTCTTTTCAACATTAAAAGATTTAATTAAAGTCTCAAATTAATCGTACAGTGTGGGGCGCGCGGCATGTTAATTGCTCCATAATAACAATTAGCAATGGCGGATTATTCAGACTCTGTTTATTTTCCGGAAAATATTTGTATTAATGCTATAATAATAGAGCATTTCCGGGCAATGCTTGAACTTGTAGTTCTACATGGAGTCAACTGGAGCAGTCGAAGGTGCCAATGGCGTCAAATGAACGAGCCCTCATAGAATCTGGCAGTATAATGAATTCTGCCCTATAGAAGCTGCGCGGCCCCTCTATGGTGTCACCGTCCTGGGGTCTGATAATTGAGGGGTCTAACATTAATTATTGTATTATTCGGGCTGGTCTGGGGTCTTAACTCAATTTTATCACATTTTAATATAGGGGTGTGAACAAATTTAGGGGGTCTGATATTTTATACAGGGGTCTGGGGTTTTAAACACATTTATTTTAGTCTTAATTTGCGGTTGGTCGGGGGTCTGATACTTCTGCAGCAGAATATATATAGGGGATCATCTGGGAACTGAAGGAAAAGGGTTTTCTCTGGAGTCTAATATTAATATTAATATATGGGTCTAAAATAATTAGTCACCCCTCTTAAATAAATCACGCCCCTCAAAAAGGCCCCGCCTCCTTATCCCCGCCCACCGCAGTCTCGGCCTGTGAGGAGCTTTGTCTCCAGATCTGGGATCGCCGCAGTTTTCACACCAGTAGGTCACACAGGTGAAGGCGCATGGGAAAAGCCGCAAAACCCCGAAGACTCAGTCCTCTCCTGTGTGCTGGACTCAATCAGATGGAAGACTGATCACGGCCACTGATTGATCACTAATCGGCCACTGATTGATCACTAATCAGCCACTGATTGATTACTAATCAGCCACTAATTGATCACTAATCGGTCACTCATTGATCACTAATCAGCCACTGATTCATCACTAATCAGCCACTAATTGATCACTAATCGGCCACTCATTGATCACTAATCAGCCACTAATTGATCACTAATCAGCCACTCATTGATCACTAATCGTCCACTGATTGATCACTAATCAGCCACATTGATCACTAATCGGCCACTGATTGATTACTAATCAGCCACTAATTGATCACTAATCGGCCACTCATTGATCACTAATCAGCCACTGATTCATCACTAATCAGCCACTAATTGATCACTAATCGGCCACTCATTGATCACTAATCAGCCACTGATAGATCACTAATCAGCCACTGATTGATCACTAATCGGCCACTAATTGATCACTAATCGGCCACTGATAGATCACTAATCGGCCACTGATTGATCACTAATCGGCCACTGATTCATCACTAATCAGCCACTGATTCATCACTAATCGGCCACTCATTGATCACTAATCAGCCACTGATTGATCACTAATCGGCCACTCATTGATCACTTCTCGGCCACTGATTGATCACTTATCGCCCACTGATTCATCACTAATGAGCCACTGATAGATCACTAATCGGCCACTGATTGATCACTAATCAGAAACTGATTCATCACTAATCGTCCACTGATTGATCATTAATCAGCCACTAATTGATCATTAATCGGCCACTCATTGATCACTAATCAGCCACTGATAGATCACTAATCGGCCACTGATTGATCACGAATCAGCCACTCATTGATCACTAATCGGTCACTCATTGATCACTAATCAGGCACTGATTGATCACTAATCGGCCACTGATTCATCACTAATCAGCCACTGATTCATCACTAATCAGCCACTGATTCATCACTAATCGGCCACTCATTGATCACTAATCGGCCACTCATTGATCACTTCTCGGCCACTGATTGATCACTTATCGACCACTGATTCATCACTAATGAGCCACTGATAGATCACTAATCGGCCACTGATTGATCACTAATCAGAAACTGATTCATCACTAATCGTCCACTGATTGATCATTAATCAGCCACTAATTGATCATTAATCGGCCACTCGTTGATCACTAATCGGCCACTGATAGATCACTAATCGGCCACTGATTGATCACGAATCAGCCACTCATTGATCACTAATCGGTCACTCATTGATCACTAATCAGGCACTGATTGATCACTAATCAGCCACTCATTGATCACTAATCAGGAACTGATTCATCACTAATCGTCCACTGATTGATCACTAATCAGCCACTAATTGATCACTAATCGGCCACTGATTGATCACTAATAAACCACTGATCTATTACTAATTGGCCACTGATCACTAATTGGCCACTAATTGAATAGTATTCAGCCACTGATTCATCACTAATCGGCCACTGATTGATCAATAATCAGCCACTGATTAATTACTAATTGACCACTGATCTATTACTAATTGGCCACTGATTGATCACTAGTGAGCCACTGATTCATCACGAATCGGCCACTGATAGATCACTAATTGGTCACTGATAGATCACTAACTGGTCACTGATTGATCCTTTATTGGCCAATAATTGATCCCTAATTGATCAGTGACCGATTAGTGATCCTTCATTGGCCGATTAGCAATAAATTAGTGGCTGATTAGTGATCAATCAGTGGCTGATTAGTGATCAATCGGTCACAGATCATTAATTGGCCATTGATCTATTACAAATCAGCCACCGATTGATCACTAATCAGTCACCGATAGATCACTAATCAGCCACTGAATGATCACTAATCGGCCACTAATTGATCACTAATCGGCCACTGATTTATCACTAATCAGCCACTAATAGATCACTAATTGGTCACTGATCACTAATCGGCCACTAATAGATCACTAATCGGTCACTAATTGATCACTAATCGGCCACTAATT
>JARQOD010014002.1:0-12354 GCA_033576555.1 Oophaga sylvatica
GAAAAAAAGGGGAAACACAGTTTTTTTTTCTTTTTTTTTAAAAATCTCATTCCTGGGACCCATCGATCCCCGTAAAAAAAGGAAAAAAAAAAACCCAAACAGTTTTACCACCTGCCCGACCCCAGCCCATGTAACGATGTCCCACGACGATCCAGCCTGCTACATGGGAAATTTCGGGGGAGGCTGTCACCCCGGTGAGACTGCTGATTCCCTTTGTTTCCCCGGGGGGTGACGTTTTCGGACTGACTGCTTTAGGGCCCGGGAAATTACCCAGCAGTCACTGCAGTTATCGCGAAAAAAAACTGCATGTGACCCCCGGGGGGAAAGATGATGGGGGCCCATAAAACCAGTCCAGGCCGTACCCCCCGGAGATTTTCCCAGGTAAGTGCCGCTGACTCCTGACGCCCCGACCGACGGACACTCACAGTGACAGTGCCCAAATCCGATTCCGGTTACGATATAGGGGGAAATACAAAAGTCAATATAAAAAGCCCGATACAGTAATATGGGCCCGGGTACCCGATATTGCGGTATGTATGCTCAACATATTTCATTGCCTTTCCCGACCCACCACACACGGGACGTACCAGGACAGGGCTAAAAGTGTCGCATCCCTTGTGTAAAACCCTCATCATGCCCAATAGAAAATGCCAAAAGAACCCTCCCTGGGCCAAGAAAAAAAACCAACTGGGACGGGTTGTTTCAGTGGCCCAAGGGTGTTGTTTTAGGGGAAAGAAAAATTTTTCATTTCTTTGAAAATCAAGGTCCCAGGTCTGGAGGAAGAGTGGAGGGGAAACACAATCCAATCTGTTTGGGCCGTGTAGGGTGAGGTTTCCACAATCAGTGATGGGTTTGGGGGAGCCTGAATTTCTGGTTTTAGGTCCACTGTGTTTTATCAAGACCCAAAATCAGCAAGATCTAAGGAATTTTAGAAAAATTCAGGTTCTCTTGCCCGACAAGCTTTTTGGAGATGGGAAATTTTATTTCCCGGGGGGACTTGGCACCCGTCCACACTGCCCAAAAATACCAATACCTGGTTTAAAAACAACATTATCACTGTGCCCTTTATTGGTAGCAAGCTCGGCTGACCTTAAACCCCATAAAAGAATCCCAAGGGGTATTGGAAAAGGGATGGAGACACCAGACCCAAAATGCAGGGAAAAGCTGATGGTGCTTCAAAGCAACCCGGGTTTCCATAGCACTTCAGCAGTACCAAAAGGTGATCGCCCCTATGCTAAGCCTCATTTAAGCAGAAAAAAATGCAAAAGGAGCCCTGAAAGTTTTTGGGGTGATTCACGGATCTCTATACCCCCGGGGTTAAAGTGGGGGGCCGTCTTTTTTCCCAAATTTCCGCGCCTCGGTTGTCCCTCCTTCAAAAGTTTTATGTTATGTTACGGTAGCGAGGAGTGCGGGGCCAAAAAAGGAAATACACCAAAAAAAAAGCATTTGGGAAATCTTTAAAGTTTGCAGTACCCTAAAAAAACCCACCACAACTAGACAGCCGGGGAGTTTTCCCTTTACTTGGTCCTAGCCGCCTCGTCACACCTGAGAAACTAACTACACCAAAAAAAAAAAATAGGAAAGCTACCCTGCCCCGAGCAAAAACCCAAAAAATAAAAAGCCCCCAAACAGGGAAAATGGCGGTTAGACAAGGGGAAATATTTGACCCCGAAAAAAAAATAGTATGAGCAAACGCGGGGCCCAAACTAACTAAATAGAAAAGGACAGGAAGGTATTTACGCAACCCCAAAAAAACCCCCCTGAAAAACACCAACTCAAATAATTCAAAATCACCGGGAATCACACGCCTCTACCACCAAAATTTAAATTTCTCTGGTGTAACAAAAACTCAGCCACTGAAAAAACTGGAAAAAAACACAAAATACAAAACAACAGTGGGTGGACTAAACTGAGAGGGGAAAAGCCCCCGGAGGGGACCCAGAAAAGGGCCCCCCCAGAAGTGCAAAGGAAACCCAAAAGCAAAAATAAGCAAAAACCAAAATAAAAATTGTCTTATCTGTTTGCAGGGATGCAGACACGAACAGCAGGCCCTACAAGGGAAACAAAAAGGGGAAATACAGACCGAAAAATTTGGGGATCCCCCGGGAAAACCCCTGAGGGGAAAATTTTTACTCCCCAAATATAAGACCAACCCAAAAACACCTATTCCCAGTCATCAAAAATCCACACTATCCCGGGGCTTGAAACCCCCAAGGGACCCTTTTCTCAGAACTCATCTAAAACCCATTCACAACAGAAACCCCCCCCTTTGAGGAGGGGTCCCCCCAAACCCCATTTGAGCAACCAGGTCGGCAGGATAAAGTTCAATGTACGCAGGGGATAAGTCCCTAGCATGGATTTTTCCCGAAGAAAAACCCCAAGATTGTCTTCCGACCAAAACCCCCCTTTTAAACCAAATAATTGGAGTCTTCGTCTAGAAAAACGAAAAAATCCAATATTTTTTTCAACCACATACCCAGATTGCCCTAAACCCAAAAAACAGGGTCAGGGGGAAACAGCACGGGAAACCACCTGGCTCAACAAACCTCTTAAACCCGGGATTTTGGGGAACACGTTAGGGATTTTTAAATGCCCCTTGGAAAAGCAAACGAAAGAAACGGATTAATAATCCCCCATGATCTTAAAAGGTCCAATGAACCTGGGGGCTTAAATTTAGGAGATCCCAACCTCAAGGAAATTCTTTGGGGACAACCAGCCCAAGTCCCCCATTTTAAACCCCGAGGACCATCAGTCCAATCCCGGGGTTTGGGCAAACCGCGGGGGCCTTTCCCCCTAGAGAGGCCCAACCTCTCCACTACCCGGGTCCAAAAACTCTCCCATAACGCTCAACAACAGGGGCAACACCTGGACAGACAAACCTCCGCGTCCTAAAAAATTTCGAGGGGGGAAAACCCAAAAATTACAAAAAAACCCGGAGCCCATCAAAGTGGAAAAGAGCTAGCCCTATTATTAAGAGAAAACCCCCCAAAAGGGAAAAAAAGAGACCCGTCACCCCGGGATCAGCAACACAAAGCATTTTAAAGATAAGCTCCAAGCCCTTGTTTGTTCTCTCATTTGGGACCTTTGGGTCTGGGGATGAAATCCCAAAGGAAAAAGAAAAATTTGAACACCCATTTTAGGGGCAAAAAGTCCTCCAAAATCTGGAAACAAACTGGACTCCCGTCAAAACACAATTTTTCTCGGGGTTTTTGCCGTGTAAACAAACCACGTGCTAAAAGGAAACAACGGCCCCCAAAATTCAAAGGGGGAAGGCAACTTAGGTAATGGCACAAGATTATAAATTTTGGAAAACCTATCACAAATTCCCCAGAGGGGGTCATTCTCTGAGAAACCGGAAGATGGGAAATGAAATCCTTTGAATTTTGGTCCAGGGTTCCCCTTGGGCACGGCAAGGGGCCATCACAAAACCACAAAAGACCCGAGAGCAAGGGTTTTGGGGGCGGAGAAAGGGCCCCGCGGGACTGCAAAAATTTCCCCCTGAAAAACCCGCGAGACAAGTGGGCCACCAAAAGGACCGACTAACCAAGTCTCGGTCCCAAAAAAATTCCCCGGGATGCCCACCAATGGGGAAAAATTGAATCTCGGACATCACCTTTTTTTTCCTTTGGTCCGGGACAAAAAATTTTCCAACGGGGCAGCGCTCGGGGCCTTTTCCCCCCTTTACACCCCCCAGAAAAAGTCTAAAATTGGGGCGAGATGGGGGAAAAAGAACTACCCCTCCTTAAAAATAACAGGGGGATCAGTTTTGCTCAGGGAAGTCCCCGAAAGGGAAAACCCTCAGAGGGCATCCCCCCTTAAATTCTTGGGCCCAGGAAAAAAGGGAAACCCCCAAAATTAAAACGGTGAAAAACAAGGCCCACCGGGCCGGGTCAGGTTTGGGGTCGCTTGGCAGTTTCCCCAATTTGACCAATTCTTAGGGTTCCGAAAGGACCAAAAAAAACCTAAAAAAAAAAAAAAAAAAAAAAAAACCCGTTTTGGGCCCCCTCCAGCCAATGTCTCCACTCTTAAAAACCCCACTTCTTTGGCCAATAACCCCCTTTACCCACGTCAAAAATTACTTTCATAGGAAAAAAAATTTTCGAGAAAAAAAAGGGCAAAAGGGGTTTACTTTTAGGGTCTCTGGTTTTTTTTGGGGCCCAAACGGCCCCTCCCCCCAATTTCAGGGGCCCCATAAAACCTCCACCTGAAAGGGGCAGAGAAACATCAGGCGGGCCCTTTGAACAGGAGCAGAAGTGAATCCTGCTTAATTCCTAAAACGCAGAGACGGGCCTCAGGGGGCCCAATTCCCCAACATCAAACCCTTCTGGTCAAATAAAGTTAAGGGTTTAACAACCCCCGAAAAATTAAACCAAAAAATTTTTACGATAAAAAAAAAACCCAAAAACTCTGAAAGCCTTTAAGTAGATTGGCCCCAATCACAGATGGCCTGAACCTTGACCGGGTCCCATTTTTCAATAACAGATGGGACAAAATAAATTTCCCAGAAATGAGATCTTCTGTACGCCAAAAAGAAAATTTTGTCCCTTCACTTTAACAGAGCAACTCTCTCAAAAACTTGGGAAAGCAGTTCGAACATGCCAAAATTTAACAAGAGAGTTCCCCCGTCATTTGAAAAAACAAAATATCATCCAAAAAAACAATCAGAAACTTTCCACAAAATCCCCAAAAGGGCATTCCCTGGGAAAGGCAGGAAGACCCGGGAAAGGGGCATTAGGAGCCCAAAGGGCAACACAAGGTACCAAAAAACCCTTTAGGGGTGGTTAAAAGCCGTCTTCCATTCATCCCCGTGCTTAATGCAATAAGGTTTTTACGCCCCCCGAGGTCAACTTGGTAAACCCCAAAAGCGTTTTCACCCGGAAAACAAGGGCAGAAAAACAAGGGGAAAAGGGAAATTTAAATTTCACCGTAATATTTTTTCAAGAGACATAATCAATACAAAAAGGGCCCTTTAAAGAACCATCTTTTTTTGGGCCCCAAGAAAAAAAAACCGGGACCCAAGGGTGAAAAGGATGGCTGATATGACCCTTTTTCCCCCAAAGATTCCTTGATATAAGACCCCCTACGTCCTGTTTTAAGGTTTCAGACAAGTTTTAAAAAAGGGGAAACCCTTTTGGGAAAAATTTTCTACCTTGGGACAAAATTTAAAAACGGGGAGCATAGCTCCTTTTGGGGAGGTAAGGATCCGAAAATTTTCTTTCGCTAAACACATCAGAAAAATCAAAAAAAAAGTCCCGGAACCTCCCCAGCCTGGGGGGAGCAAAAAAAAAACAAGGGGTGTTGGTATTAACACATTGGGGACCCCAACTGGGTTTCCCGACACAGAATTTTAAACCAAAAACAGGAAATTTAAAACGTAAACCCCCGGGGGAAAACCCCCACAAAAATGTCATGCAGATTTAAAGAAACCCAAAAAATTTTCAGCACTCCTGGGGATCAGGTTTAACCCTCATTATCACCTGAGTAGAAAAAAATGGGGGTTTTTTCTCAGGGCCCAAAAGGGGAAATCGACCCCCGTAAAGGGGAAAAGACTTCTGTAGGGGTGCAAAAGGGGAAATCCACAACTTTAGCAAAATCATAAAACCATCAGGTTTAATAGCTGCTCCAGAATCAATGAAAGCCTTTAGCAGAAAATGAGGCAAAGAGCATATCAGAGTGGAAAAAGTTAATAAAAACTTAGTCTGAACAAATACCCAAGACAAATGGGGCGTGCAAAAAGTCTTCCCCGCTTAGGGAGACTGAAATAGCATGAGAGGCATCACCACAGTAAAACAAAACCCATTGCGCTTTTTGAAACTCATGACGCTGTGCCCCAGAACAAACCCCCAACACACTGCATGGGGTCAGCAGCTGGCTTTAAAAAGGGAACACCCTCCCCGCATACTTCTCCGCTCACGCAAACGCTGTCAATTTTTAAACGCTAATGACATAGAATCATTGAGACCAAGGGGCCGGGAATTCCCCCCCTTTAAAATCCTTTACTTATCCGAAAACCCCCTTCCCGGGAAAAGGGGGCCGCCAAAGCACGACATTCCATTGGTCAGGATGGCCCCCCCTAAAGAATCTCTGACATAAAAATCGCGTCATCCCAAACCCCATTTAATGCCAACAAGGGGTTTTTTACTTGATCCCGGGACAATTTGGGTTTTTCGTACAATAACCCCAAAGCCTGAAAAAAGCATCAAAACCCTCACTCAAACAGGGCCCCAGGATAGGGAAAAAAACCCCAAACCTGAGGGGCGCCGCGCAGGAAAAGAGATAAAAAAAAAATTTTTTTAAAACCCGCGCGCGGTTTCCCGGGACTTAGATTTTAAGGGAAGAAAAAAAATTTTTCAATTATTTTTGAAATTTTGAAACTTAGCTCGGGTCCCCTAAAAAAAAAATCTTGGGATGGGGACCTAGGTTTTTCCCCAACAGGCAACCTAGCAAGATTTTGGGACAATACTCCGAACCTCAGTGGCAACGATTCCCCACGGCCAGACAACTGGGGGAAACCCATTGGGAGAAAAGACCTCCCCCCACCCAGAGATACAGAGGGAAAAAAAAAAAAAAAAAAAAGCAACAAACAGAAAAAAATTGACAACTTTCTTCCTTCAAAATAATTTTTTTTCCCCTTTTGTGATACCATACAATTTTTATGGCCGGTGATACTTTTTTTTGTTACGGGAGCGAGGATGCAGGCAAAAAAGGAAATACCCCGAGCAAATTGGAATCTAAGAGGGTTGCAGTACCCTGACAACCACCAAAAACTAAGGCAAACCGTGGGGCGTTCCCACGTTGGTCCAACGCCTCCCTCCCCAGCCTAAAAAACTAACCACACCAAAAAAAGAAAAAGGAAAGCTTCTGCCCCGGAGCAGAACCCCAAAATAATTTGAAAGCCCCCCAAAAAAGTAATGGCGGTTAGACAAGAGGAAAAACGACCCAGAAAAAAATAGTATGAGCAAACGCTGGGGCCCCAAAATAACTAAAAAAGAAAAGGGGCAGGGAAAGGGGACTTCCCGCAATTTTCCCGAAAAAAACCCCGAAAAAAAAAACCCCAAATCTAAATAATTTCAAAATTTACCCCGAATCACACGCCCTACCACCCAAATTTGGGTTTTTGGTTAACAAAAACACAGCCACTGAAAAAACGGAAAAAGCAAAAGGGACAAAACACGTGGGTGGAAATAAACTGAGAGGGCCCAAAAAACCCCCCGGGGGGGACCCAGAAAGGGCCCCCCCAGAAGTGCAGGGGCCAAGCAAAAATATAGCAAAAACACAAAATAAGAAAAATTTTCTTAAAAAGATAGCAGGGGATGCAGACCAAAACACAGCGGGGACAAGGGGAAAATGGGAAAAAAGGGTTCCCAAACCCGAAAAATTGAAACACCGGCAACCCGATGGGGAAAAATTAAATCCCCTTTTAAAAAGACCCAAACAGTAACACCCCGAATTCCCCTCCCCCAATCCTCCTAGAACCCGCTTTTAACCACCAGAGGGGGCCTCTGCTCAGAAAATTTATCTCAAACCCCCACAACCTCCCTTTGCTGCTCTTTTCCTTTTTTCAGGTATTTTACTGGGTACTCCAGGGAAAACCGGATATTTCCCCCGGGCCCCCAGGGTCCGACAACAAGGAATGGAAACATCCAATCTTTACCCACGACCTGGGGTCCGTCATCAGCTGGAATCCCCACTCTCAAACACACAGGAAACCCATTTCACCCTCTCCCCGCATCCCCCTTTCCCGTCTTTCCCAAAGACTTTTCCCCACCCGAAACCCCTGGGGGCACTTTAAAATTCAAGAGGAGAAACTTCCCCCTTCTGTGGGTCCAGAAAAAATTTTTTTTTTTTTTTGAAATTTTATACAAGCGGGCCCAAATTTTTTCCCTTTTATTCCAAAGCCATATTTTTAATTTTAAATTTTAGTATTCCAATTGTCATCTTTAGTAAACTTGAGTGGGGCCTTTTTTTTTTAATGTTTATACTAAGCGTCTCAAATTTTTTCCTTTTATTCCAAAACCATATTTCCCATCCCAAATTTCATTATTCCCCCTATTTTTCATCTTTTTATCTTTAGTGCAGGGCCTTTTTTTTTTTTATATGTTTTTTACTAAGCGTCTCAAAAATTTTTCCCTTTTAAAAACCCAAACCATATTGCTATTTTAAAAATTTTATGTTATTCCCTAGTCCCTGCTTTAGTATGCTTGAGTGGCCCCGCCTTTTTTTTGTAAAATGTTTAACTAAAAAGTCTCAAATTTTTTTCCCTTTTATTTTCCAAAAAACCATATTGCTATTCTAAATTTTTATGTATTCCATATTGTCATGCTTTTGTTGCTTGAGTGCAGCCTTTTTTTTTTTTTTTTTTTATATGTTTTTTACTAACGTCTCAAAAATTTTTTTCCCTTTAACCAAAGCCAATATTTCCCAAAACTAAATTTCAGGAAAAACCCTATTTTCATGCTTTTTGAAACTTTATGGGGAGGGCCTTTTTTTTTTAAAATTTTTTATACTAACGTCTCAAATTTTTCCTTATATTTTCCCAAAACCCTATTCTATTTTTAAATTCATGTATTCCATATTGTCATGCTTTAGTATCTTGAGTGCAGGGTTTTTTTTTTTTTTATATGTTTTTACTTTAAACGCCTTTAAATTTTTTTCCTTATATTCCAAAACCCTAATTTCTATTCCCAAATTTTATGTTTTTCCCCTATTTTCAAGCTTTTGTAGTTTAGTGCAGGGGGCCCTTTTTTTTTTAAAAATTTTATACTAAGCGTCTCCAAAATTTTTTCCCAAAATTCCAAAGCCATATTTCTATTCTAAATTTTATTATTTCCCTAATTTTCCCTGCCCTTTTGTATGCTTGAGTGCAAACCTTTTTTTTTTGGGATTGGCTCCCAAAGAGCCCCGGGGTGCTATGGACAATTTAAAACTGTGTCTCCTAAATAAAAGACGGTTTTACCTTTTTTTTTTGCTGAAGGGGATGGGTTTAAGAAGCAAATAAACCATATGGAGGGTTTAAGAGGGTGTTTCCCCCTGTCTCCTCCTACGCAGCTGGTGATACAATCCTTTCAAACACACTATGTTTAAACCCTTTTTGTTAAACCGTAAATATATTTATATTAAAGATTACTAGTCTACTACAAAATTTTTCCTAATCTATTATCTTTCCTGTGTCACTTCCCCCCATTATATTTGTTTATTTTGTTTTGGGATTATTTTCACAGATGCTTTAGAAAGGTCAAAATAATTTGATAATCTTTCAAAAAGTGCACTTTTTTTGGGTTCCTACAAACAGAAAAAGCAAAACTTTGCAATTTTTACTGAGATTGTCAAGTTCTTTTAAATACAAATGTTTGTGAAGAAAGAAAAGGAATAATACACGCAAGAAAGGGCCTTTGCCAAAATATTGTAGAAGCAAAATAAAAACACATGATCAAGTCCCATAGTGGACAAAAATTTAAAATTTTAAATTTAAAAAATAAGTAGTGTTGAAACGATACTGCCCCGATTTTCTAAAAAAACCCGGTCGGAAAAGGGATCGCCGATTCCCCTAAATAAACGTCGATATCCGATTCCGATACCGGGGAAATCCAATGTAAGTTTTATGGGAACAAAAAATCGCAAAAAAAAAAAACCTTTATTTTCCCTTTTTAAAAACTAAATATACACACAAGAATAAATATATAATATATATAACAGGGTAAATTTGTGACAATATAAAACATATATGTAAAGTTTAAAAACACTTCTACATATAAAATATCCCTTTTAAATTTTGGCCGGGTAAAGCCGACTTTTTGGGAAAAAGACAGAACCCAACCCGACATAAAAAGGACACTTGGGTACATGGGGTTTTAACCATGTTTTTTCCCATGTCCTTTGCTATCTGATTTGCAAAAACCCATTCCCAACATTCTATGGTGAAAAAATTTCACACCTGTGGGGGTTAAATTTAAAAGGGTGAAAATTAGTACAAAAAAGTCCTTTTTTTTTAAAACCCGAATTTACACCTTTAATTAACCCAACGGGGGAAAAATTTTTGCACACTAGCCCTGATGTAATTGTTTGTGCAAATCAATAGCAAAGGACATAAAAAGACATGGTTTTAACCCTATTTTAACCCCAATTGTAAATTCTTTCGGGTTCTGCTTTTTTTCAAAAAACCGCAATTAAATTTAGGGGTTTTTTATACTTTTGGAAAAAGTGATGAAAAATAAAAAAAAAATATATATATATGTGTCAAAAATTAAATGACATGAATATAATATATAAATAAAATGAGGTGAAAATTTGGGTTTTAAAAAAAATGCGTGGGTTTTCCCAGCCCAAATTTTTCGCAACCAGACAAAAAAGCCGAGAAGGGGGGCGGGATAATAATAGCCCAGAGAGGGCCCCATTTTTTTTTGGCCCCCCCCTGGCTCCCCTAACACTGCCCCCAGAACCCCAGAAAAGACAAACCTATAATTAGATTTCCCCCCTTTTCTGGCACTTTCCCCCCCCTCTATTTCCCATTGCCCTGTAGCGGGGGCAATGGGTTAATATGGGGGGTTTAAAAACCCCCAAAGCAATTGGGGAAAGGTGGAAACCTTTAAACCAGGGTTTAAAAATTGGGGAGCTGGGCAATTAGACCCAAATACCAAAAAAATTTAAACCTATTTCATAAAAAAAAAAAAAATAAAAAAAACCCCACTTTAATTAAAAAAAAATTTTAAAAGAAATAAAAACAGGTTTTTTTACATCTTTTAAAATTTTACTGCAAAAACCAAATTTTCCCGAATAAAATAAAAAAAAAAACAAAATTATTCTTACCTATCCCAAACACAGCAGGTCCCAAGGTGTTTAAACCTTCAAAAAGGGTTAATGTTTTTTTGCAGGGACCGCCTAATGCTGCAGCCTCACAGTAAACCCCCAAGAAAAGAGTTCCCCTTTTTCCTCTGGAAAAGGGAGGAAGTTGGGAAACTTTAAATTTATTCTTTTTAAATTTTTACTTTCCCAAAAGGGGAGGGGGGGGGGGGGGCCAAAAGGGGGGAAAACAATCAGTGACGTCAAGGGAAATGAATAACAAAAAAGGGTTCCCTTCGAATAAAAAATGGGGGTCGGGTCCCCCCAAATTTTTTTTTTAAACCCGCCAGATGAAGCAGACCGCTTTAGGCCCCGGAATTTTTTAGGGTTTAAGGAGCCAAGATCCCTGGAACCTTTCCCCCTGTAAACCCCCCACAGCCCGGCTGGGATAAACTTGGCTGATTAACAAAAATGGGGGTCCCCTCGAAAAAAAATTTGGGGGTGGGGGGCCCCCCCCATTTTTGTTAACCAGTCAAAAAGGGAAACAACCGCTGAGGCCTGGGTTTTTTAGGCTGTTTAAAAGGGGCCAAGACCAGGGGCCTTGCCACCTTATAATACCGGGCCCCAGCAGTCTGCATATCTTTCTGATTTAAAAAAAATAGGGGGTCCCCTCGAAAAAAAAATTTGGGGTGGGGTCCCCCCTATTTTTGTTAACCACCAGATGAAGCAAACCGCTGAGGGCCGGTTTTTCAAGGGTGGTAAAGAGCCCAAAATCCATGGACCTTGCAAACCTGAAAAAAAACCCCCCGGGCCCCCGCAGTCCCGCTTTGGGTTTTGGGGGTTAAAAAAAAATAGGGGGTCCCCTCGAACAAAAAAAAGGCGTAGGGGGCCCCCTATTTTTGTTAAACCCCGCCAAATAAAAATGCAGCTGCTGCGGCCTGGTAATTAAAAAAACCGCAAGGTCCAAAATTTTGGCCCCAACAGCCTTTTAAAAAAACCAGGGGACAGCAGCCCCCCCCATTTGGGGCCCAAAAGATTTCCAATTGGGCACTTTACCCCCCCTCTTCCCCCTGCCCTGTTTGGGTGGCAAGTGGGGGGAATAAGGGGTTTTAAAGTCACCGTTGATTGCCCGGTTTACAAAAAAGCCCGGTTAATAAAGGGAGGTGTCCCAAAAAGACACCGATCCATTATTAATCCCAAAGTTTTTAAAAGCATAAAAAAAAAAACAAAGAAAAAAAAAAGTATTTTTAAAGAAATAAAAGAAAACAACACAGTTTTTTATTTCTTTTATTAAAACACTCAAATTTCCCGCGAAAGGGCCCTCGTCTCCCCGTAAAAAAAAAAAAAAAAACCCAAAACCCAAAAGTATACCCCCGTTTTTTTTCCCCAAACCCGTCCATAGAAACGCTGTTCCCCCCACGTTTCCCGCTCTGCTACATCGCAATGACAGGCAGACCCTCATCGCGACGCAGCAAAAGCTGATTACCTTCCCTTTCCCCCCGGTGACGGGCAACGGACTGACTGCTTTAAAGGCCGGGATTACCCAGCGTCCCCTGCAAATTATCGCGAGAAACT
>JARQOD010014003.1:0-12351 GCA_033576555.1 Oophaga sylvatica
GTCATGTAATGTAAGATGAAGTATTTGGCATTGTACTATACCTACTGTATATTCCTCTGCCGTATCGGAGCATCATGAATTGTGGTAAGTGTATAAAGGGGCCCACTCAGACTCTTTGGCCCACGAAAACCTGGAGCCAGCCCTACCCCCCCCAACTTTAGCCAAATAACCCCCAGTTTTCAATGCGTAACTATTATTAAAAGTAAATTAAGGTTGACAAGCTTAAGTAATAAAAATTGATGTCGTTGGCATTGAAATAGGCACTGTAGGTGTGTTTACTGTCCTCCACTCCCTGCCGACTTTTCTTCCCATTGACTTGCATTGGGTTTCGTGTTTCAGTCGGACCTTCGACTTTTCTCGATAGTCGGCCGATTTCGTTCGACTCGACTTTTGTGAAAGTCGGGTGGTCCGAAACTCGACTCGACCCTCCCAGAGGCAAAGTCGCTCATCTCTAGTCCGTAATATTTGTCATTGAGAAGACCGTGTGCGTCCAGTCAGCAGTGATACACCCAAGGAGAAGACCTAAGAGGAGCCAATGAGAGGACTGAGCTGACGGCAGCAGTTCAGAAACAGGTATGGAGAGGGCCAAAGACAGGTGAGCATAACCTTTTTTAATCCCTTCCCGGTGGATTCAATTTGCACTAACTTTATTAGATGTGCATAGAATTTCACCTCCACTCATCCCCCAAATTTAGTAATTTTGTTCATATCAAATTTCAATTTTCAACTCTAGTCATCAGTTTGGAAACCCCCTTAAAGAACTTTTGTAGGAAGTGAGATACAATCCGTTACCATAAAAGAGGAAATAGAATCATAGCATTAGATTATTCAAATTTCTGTACTGTAGACTGTGAGCCTTCGCAGGCAGGGTCCTCTCTCCTTCTGTACTTATGTGTGTCCTGTATTGCTCATATTTATTGTACT
Source organism: Oophaga sylvatica (assembly GCA_033576555.1). Classification (NCBI taxonomy): domain Eukaryota; kingdom Metazoa; phylum Chordata; class Amphibia; order Anura; family Dendrobatidae; genus Oophaga; species Oophaga sylvatica. Next base: position 925 of record JARQOD010014003.1, read on the forward strand.
TGTCTATATTCGCCCCCTCTCACATGTAAAGCGCCATGGAATAAATGGTGCTATAAAAATGAATAATAATAATAATAATAATGTAGTGATTAATGGAAGACAAGTTCAACTCAACTTTTTTATATACAGAATACTTGAGAAAACTTTTGTCTTTTATCCTATAAAGTACAGTAATGTAACTACGTACAGTTTATAGCGTAATTACAATGCTCTTCTTTAATCCATTAAACAAACCTAAATCCCAAAATCGGTGATTTTTTCTGTATACTGTGTGAATATAGAATATGTAACAGTGCATAATCACGAGCACTTAACCTCAGTCAGCAACACGTACCCACTCGGTTAAAGACGATCACCAACACTAAGCTGCATTTTGACCCTTTAGTCACCCTTTAGTCACATATTGTAATAAATAATCCTTTCACAGATCTTGATGCTTGAGCCATATGTTAGTAGTAAACATTGTAAACATTTGCACTTTATAAGATAAGACATATTCAAAGCAAATCAAGGATTATGTTATGATCATATATCATCATATATCATATATCCCTGTATTCTATACTTGTATCAAAGCAAATATGCAAATTGTCTCTTCAGAGAGGAAGAGGACAGGAACTCTAGTGCCATCCATAGGAAGTAGGAATCCTAGAAGTCAATGTCGACCCTTTAATAAGCCTTGTCATATGACTTAGGATAAAAGCCAAAACCAGAATCTCAATTTGCGGACACTGTGTTTCGGGGTACTGCCCCTTGTCAGTACTCTTCCTCTCTGAAGAGACAATTTGCATATTTCCTATGGGAGCATTGCGGCTTGAAAGTCTCCTCATCTCGGCATGCTTGACATGTCTGTAGCGCCCCTGAGGGTCCAGTCGCCACAGAGGTAATGCACCTCAGGCAGAGGTGTGGTGCTCCACTCTCGGGTAAGGAGGGGACACTACCCAGAACTCACACACTTACATCCAACACCAGACCTCTAAGACCAGGGAGGGACTAGGTAGAGGGTGTGGGTGGAGAAAATTAGAGGAGGGAGGAGTCAGAGCGGTGTGCAGTGGTCTGTGAGACCAGAGGTCTGCTGTGGGGACTGAAAGACCCAGGAGCTCATCCCCAGGCTACAGAGAAGGAAGAGAGTAAGGACGCCAGAGAGAGAGTGACTCCTGAGGGAGGAAGAAGGGGTCCTAGGGTCATTGCTGCCGTACATATGCAATGGCCAAGTCACAGGATAGCAATACGGTGAATGCCAAGACACCGTGTCAGCAGCTACAACTAAGGCTGCATCCACCCTCCCATTACCTAGTAGACCTGACTACAATATAGCCTCTTGGCATTCACCGTATTGCTATCCTGTGACTTGGCCATTGCATATGTACCACAACCCTCAGTATGCAACTGACGAAGGTCTTTTGTATGGACCGAAACGTTTTGTAATGCTACTGTTTGGGATTGAATAAAATCACCTACAATCCTTACACTAAGTTGAGTGCCAGGTTCTAGTGAGGGATCAGTGACCTGTCACAAGCCCATACAGATGAATATGTAAAAGAAGCACCACATAAAGCCCCGCCCACAGGCTGCTCCGGAGTACAAGAATCTTATTAACTGAAAACTGAAAATAAAGATTAATCAACAAACACAAGACGGATTTTAATAACCCAGGTATCATTTTAATCAGTATTACAGCTCCAACCTGACACTGTCTGTAGGTTACTCCACACAATCCTGCTGACAGGTTCACTTTAAGAGTGCACAAAGGCGCGGTCCCCCACAGTTTTGTGCAACTTTGAAAAAAAGGATGTCGCTGAATACAGGGCAGGCAGAGTCCGTAGTAACTTTGATGTCTCATTATAGTGAATGGACCTGTGGGTTTCTTCTTCTTACGTCATTCAGAGATTTAAATGGAAACTTCTATTTATTGCTCAGCATAGAGCACAGGATAAATGTGATTGTAATGTATGTAGTACAGTTCATATAGCGTCTTGTGCTTGGGTGCGATGAAAATACATGAGACACAGGTTTGATATAGAAAGTCTTGTATTACTTCATACAAGTTGGCAAAAATAGTCACACAGTTTGCAGACACAGAAGCAGGAGACACAGCAGGCCAGAGTAATCTAAGCTCAGCAATCACTCTCCACAACAGGTTCAGGATCTTCTTCTCTGTTACCGTAAGTCCATGCAAACGTGGGTCTTTCAAAGAGCAGGGTTCAGAGTCCACAAGTGCTTCAGAGTTCCTCAGTAGGAATAGCTGGAGTACAAGGTCCAAGGCTTCAGGGGTCAGGTCACAGGTTCACTGCAGGCTAGATTCTGAAGCACTGATTGCTCAGCTGTGGCTGCTTAAGAAGCAAAAGGAGAGAATCAGGGCGGGAACATGCAAGCTGGAAACTCCATTTTGACTGAGGGCAAGATAACTGCAGCAAGACAGAAAGTAAAATGGCTGACGAACAAACTGAGTTTCAGGAACATGTACACAGAACCTTACATTACTCCCCCCTTAGGGACAACCTCCGGATGACCTCAGACCAGGCTTGTGTGGGTACCTCTGATGAAACTGACGGAGCAAGCGAGGAGCATTAACGTTATTGACTGGTTCCCATGAGTTGTCCTCCACTGGGTAGCCCTGCCATTTAATCAGATATTGTAACTGATTTCTATACAACCTGGAATCTAAAATCCTTTCCACCACAAATTCTTCCTGACCATCGACTAGCACTGGGTCAGGGCAAGGAGAAGAACGTCCAGGAAACGTATTGGGTGTCGCAGCCTTTAGTAGGGATACATGAAAGACAGGGTGGATTCTTATAGTTCTGGGCAGTTGAAGACGACAAGCAACGGCACTTATAATCTTACTGATTTTATAGGGTCCAATGTACTTATGTCCCACTTAGACGATGGAATCCTTAACTTAAGATTTCTGGTTGACAGCCAGACCAAGTCTCCTACCTTGAAAGCTGGTGCAGGTTTACGAAATTTATCTGCTGCTTTCTTGTACCTTTCCTGAGCCGATTCCAGATTCTCCTTTAGAAGATCCATATTCTTCTGTAAAGACGTGATTCTTTCAGCCACTGCTGGTAAAGGCGTTTCTATGGGAAATCGTGGTAGAATGTTAGGATGATAACCTAGATTAGAGTAAAAAGGAGACTGCTTAGTGGAGGCACTCTGAGAGTTGTTATACGAGAACTCAGCTAATGGAAGTAGATCCACCCAATCATCCTGTAGGTGGCAGATAAAGCAGCGGAGATACTGCTCCAGGGTTTGATTGGTTCGTTCGGTCTGTCCATTAGTCTGGGGATGAAAAGCAGAAGAAAGGTTTACTTTAATGTCCAATGCTGCACAGAAATTTTGCCAAAACCTAGAAGTGAATTGCACCCCTCGATCCGAAATAACCTCATCCGGTACTCCATGTAAGCGAAACACATCTTTAATCATAAAGATCTGATGTCTGTTTTGCAGTGGGTAAGCCGACACAAGGATAAAATGAGCTGCCTTTGTTAGACGGTCAACCACCACTAGAATGGTGTTCTTCCCTTGAGAGGTTGGTAACTCCACAATGAAGTCCATAGAAATGGATCCCCACGGGCGGGACGGGGTGGGAAGAGGCTGTAACAGACCAGTTGGTGAGGAGCGAGGTGTTTTGCATCTTGCACAAACTTCACATGAAGTGACATAGTTTAAAACATCCTTCCTGCAAGTGGGCCACCAAAAGAAACGAGAAAGAAATTCCTGTGTCTTTAGAATTCCTCTATGCCCAGCTATCTTGGAATCGTGAATGAGTTGCAATACTCTCAATCTGACTGTTTCAGGAATATACAGGCGTTGTCCCTGAATCCACACACCATTCTTAAAGACAAGACTTACGTCCCTTGGGGGTTGTGCCAAAAAGGAATCCGCATGGTATGCTTCCTTGATGTCCTTAAGTAGGTCTTGATTATGAATTACTCCTAGGAATCTAGAGTCAGGAAGAATAGTCTTAGGAGGAGTAATTGGACGTGTCTCTGCTGAGTAAATCCTAGAGAGTGCATCAGCCTTTCCATTGCGCGATCCTGGTCTATAAGAAATGATAAAATTAAATTGGTTTAAGAAAAGATTCCAGCGAGCCTGGCGAGGAGTCAGGCACTTAGCCGACCTGATAAACTCAAGGTTACGATGGTCTGTCAGGACGACTATTTGCTGTGCAGCTCCCTGAAGAAGGTGTCTCCATTCTTGAAGGCGGCAATAATGGCCAACAACTCTCTATTGCCCACATCGTAGTTCCTCTCAGCCGAAGACAACTGCTGGGAAAAGAAGGCACAGGGATGCAAGACATTCTTCTCACCTGTTCTCTGAGAGAGTATAGCTCCAACGGCACAGTCTGAAGCATCCACCTCTATTATGAAGGCAAGCTCGGGGTTGGGATGTACTAGGATAGGTGCAGTGGTAAATTTATCTTTTAGACGGGAAAATGCTTCCTGGGCTTGGGGAGTCCAGGAGAACCTAGACTCTTTCCGGGTAAGTTGGGTGATAGGTGACACTACCTCAGAGAAATTTCTAATGAAACGTCTATAGAAGTTGGCAAACCCGATGAAGCGCTGTACCTCCTTCACATTTCTAGGACTTGGCCAATCCTTGATGGCTTGGGTTTTGCTTCCATCCATACTAATTCCTTGTGTAGACAGTACATACCCCAGAAATTGAATTTCGGTCCTATGGAATTCACACTTTTCAAGTTTGATGTAAAGATGATTTTGTCTTAGACGTTCCAAGACCATTCTCACATGTCCATGATGTTCCTCTGTGGAGTTAGAAAAAATTAGAATATCATCCAAATAAATTACCACGAATGTATCTAGGAGATCCCTGAAGATGTCATTCACCAAGTGTTGGAAAGTGGCTGGGGCGGTACTCAGACCAAAAGGCATAACTAGATATTCAAAGTGTCCATAGCGTGACCTGAATGCAGTCTTCCATTCATCCCCAGGTCTAATACGGACTAAGTTATAGGCCCCACGAAGATCTAGTTTAGAGAAAATTTTGGCATGTCGCACTCTCTCCAATAACTCAGGGATTAAAGGCAATGGATAACGGTTTCTAATAGTAACCTTATTGAGTTCCCTATAGTCTACGCATGGTCTCAGAGATCCATCTTTCTTCTTTACAAAGAAGATGGGTGCACCTGCAGGAGATGAAGAGGGGCGTATGAAGCCCTTGGCTAGATTTTCGTCTATGTAATCCTTTAAAGCCTTTAGCTCGGGCCCCGCCAGGGGGTAGATCTTACCAAAAGGTATCTCTGCTCCAGGCAATAATTCAATTGGACAATCATATGGACGGTGAGGAGGAAGCTGGTCAGCGTTCTTCTTGTCACATAAATCCACATAGTCCTGGTATACAGCTGGTAGTTCAGGGACTGACATGGTTCCTTTAGGAACAGAGCAAGCTGAAACTTTTGGACTCATCTGTTTCTCTGGAAAGTGTAATTCCTTGGTCTCCCAGTTAATGGTAGGATTCTGAGCCTGCAGCCATGGTAGCCCTAGAATAATGGGAAAGTGGGGAGAAGAGATAAGCATAAAGGACAGTTTCTCTTGATGATCTTTACCCATAAGAACCCTCAAAGGCTCTGTTTCCTGATCCACTGGTCCAGAGGTCAGCAGGGAGCCATCCACAGTTTCCATCTGTACTGGAGTAGCCTTCTTCACTGAACGTATCCCCTGTTTCAGAGCAAAGGAGACATCCATAAAATTTCCACTTGCCCCTGAGTCGATCATAGCAGAGCTAGACACCCAAGCTGAGTCAACCCAGAGTTTGATGGAAAGAAAGCAATGAGAATTGTTTTTCTTACAACTCAGCTGGGACACCGCTGAGGAAACTTGAAAAATGGCAGCGTTTACACAGTCAACGTCCTCAGAGGTAACGGAGTTTAAGTCCGAGAAATCAAGATCTGTTGCTGCAGATCTCTCTGGAGCCTGAGGCTCGGACCTGACAGATCCCCTCTCGCAACACTCACAATGAATGAGTGCTGCAGTAGTCTTACGAGAACGGCTGGGGCAGTTTATAATGAAGTGCCCTGACTTACACAATAGAAACATAGATTTTCCTTAAAACGATGTTCCTTGCGTGCATCACTAACCCGTCGTTGTAAAGAGTCTACCTGCATGGGTTCAGGTTCAGGTTCCCGTGTAATCCTACTCAAAGGTTCCTTAGCTGGAGAGGAAGGTAGGAAAAGGTTAGTGCGATTGCTTTCGAACCATCTCTCTTGCCTGCGTTCAGTCAGACGAGTATCAATACGGATGCAGTAGTTAATAAAGTCACCTAACGCAGTGGGAGGGTCGGCACGAGCAAGTTCATCCTTAATCAGTGGAGATAACCCCTTTCGAAAAATAGATTTTTTGGCGGAACTGTCCCAGGTGGTATCAAGGGCCCATCTCCTGAAATCCAAGGCATATTCAGCTACCGAGTGCTTACCTTGGCGCAAAGCTAACATGGCTGCTTCAGCTGTTGCACCTCGATTGGGGTCATCAAACACCTGCCCCATGGCTGAAATAAAAGCATCAAGGTGATTCAAACAATCATCCTCAGTCTCAATCAGAGGGTTTGCCCACATCAAAGCCTTGTTGGTAAGCAACATAATTATAGTAAGCACCTTAGATCGTTCAGTGGGAAATTGTGAAGCATGTGCAGAAAAAAAAAGATTGCATTGATTAATAAATCCCCTGAATTTCTCACGTTCACCGCCAAAACGAAAAGGGGGCAACTTGGGAATCCCAGAACTCGGGGCTACGGCAGGAGCCTGGACTCGCTCTTCTAGAACCTCAATCCTGGCTCGCAAATCCTGGGCAGTCTGTCCAAACACTTGCAAATTGTGATTAGTGAGGTCCTGTAGGCTTGAAAAACGGGTCTTTATATTCTGCAAATCTGCAAGGATATTATCAGTCACTCCGCAAAGTTCCTTTATGCGGGCCTCCATTTTCCAGATCTTTTAAGACAGGAGTACTGGAAGAAGAGGAGAGGAAAATAAAAAACAATAGTGTTTACCTGTGGTAACACTGCAGAGAGAAAAAAAAATTAAGGGAACTGCTCACCTGGAATGGTTGTGAGAAGTCACAACCACTATCATCACAGAAAGTTCACCCGGACATCTGATATCCACAGTTACAGCAGACAAAAAAGAAAAGAGAAAAAAAAAAAAACAATAGTGTTTACCTGTGGTAACACTGCAGAAAAAAAAAACACTTAAGGGAATTGCTCACCTGGAATGGTTGTGAGAAGTCACAACCACTGTCAAACACAGAAAGTACAACCGGACATCCGATATCCACAGTTACAGCAGACACAGCCTTTCCAGACCCAGCAGACACTAACGTTTTGGCTTCAGAATCTTGTAATGTATGTAGTACAGTTCATATAGCGTCTTGTGCTTGGGTGCGATGAAAATACATGAGACACAGGTTTGATATAGAAAGTCTTGTATTACTTCATACAAGTTGGCAAAAATAGTCACACAGTTTGCAGACACAGAAGCAGGAGACACAGCAGGCCAGAGTAATCTAAGCTCAGCAATCACTCTCCACAACAGGTTCAGGATCTTCTTCTCTGTTACCGTAAGTCCATGCAAACGTGGGTCTTTCAAAGAGCAGGGTTCAGAGTCCACAAGTGCTTCAGAGTTCCTCAGTAGGAATAGCTGGAGTACAAGGTCAAGGCTTTAGGAGTCAGGTCACAGGTTCACTGCAGGCTAGATTCTGAAGCACTGATTGCTCAGCTGTGGCTGCTTAAGAAGCAAAGGAGAGAATCAGGGCGGGAACATGCAAGCTGGAAACTCCATTTTGACTGAGGGCAAGATAGCTGCAGCAAGACAGAAAGTAAAATGGCTGACGAACAAACTGAGTTTCAGGAACATGTACACAGAACCTTACACTGACTTTGTCTCCTTTTCTGGAGGACTTTGGGAGAGTTCTCAGAAGGTGTGTAAAGAGTTACCTCCTTATCGCGCATATGACTGTCAATAAAGTTGCTTCCTGATGCTTATCTCGTACTTTCCAGGGCCGGGAAGACGAGTGAAATCGGTTCCTATTCCTCAGGAGGGAGTTGTAGTTCAGCTGTATGCTCTGAGCTTGAGGGGGAGTATTGGGGGCTCAGGGGGACGCCCTGTGGGACTTCCAGGGAGACTATAGTTCCAGATGGTTAAGACTGAAGGTTACGGGAACCGTTACAAACGGTGGCTGATAGGGAGAGTTCTGGTCAATTGAAAACGATTGTAATGTATGTGGTACAGTTCATATAGCGTCTTGTGCTTGGGTGCGATGAAAATACTTGAGACACAGTTGATAAAGAAAGTCTTGTATTGCTTCATACAAATTGGCAAAAATAAACACACAGGTTGCAAACACAGAAGCAGGAGACACAGCAGGCCAGAGTAATCTAAGCTCAGCAATAACTCTCCACAACAGATTCAGATCTTCTTCTCTGTTACCGCAAGTCCATGCAAACGTGAGGCTCTCAAGAGCAGAGTTCAGAGTCCACAAGTGCTTCAGAGTTCCTCAGTAGGAATGGCTGGAGTACAAGGTCCAAGGCTTCAGGAGTCAGAACACAGGTTCACTGCAGGCTAGATTCTGAAGCACTGATTGCTCAGCTGTGGCTGTTTAAGAAGCAAACGGAGAGAATCAGGGCGGGAACATGCAAGCTGGAAAACTCCATTTTGACTGAGGGCAAGATAGCTGCAGCAAAACAGAAAGCAAAATGGCCGACGAACAAACTGAGTTTCAGAAACAGATACACAGAACCTTACATTACTCCCCCCTTAGGGACAACCTCCGGATGACCTCAGACCAGGCTTGTGTGGGTACCTCTGATGAAACTGACGGAGCAAGCGAGGAGCATTAACGTTATTGACTGGCTCCCATGAGTTGTCCTCCACTGGGTAGCCCTGCCATTTAATCAGATATTGTAACTGATTTCTATACAACCTGGAATCTAAAATCCTTTCCACCACAAATTCTTCCTGACCATCGACTAGCACTGGGTCAGGGCAAGGAGAAGAACGTCCAGGAAACGTATTGGGTGTCGCAGCCTTTAGTAGGGATACATGAAAGACAGGGTGGATTCTCATAGTTCTGGGCAATTGAAGACGACAAGCAACGGCACTTATAATCTTACTGATTTTATAGGGTCCAATGTACTTATGTCCCAACTTAGACGATGGAATCCTTAACTTAAGATTTCTGGTTGACAGCCAGACCAGGTCTCCTACCTTAAAAGCTGGTGCAGGTTTACGAAATTTATCTGCTGCCTTCTTGTACCTTTCCTGAGCCGATTCCAGATTCTCCTTTAGAAGATCCATATTCTTCTGTAAAGTCGTGACTCTTTCAGCCACTGCTGGCAAAGGCGTCTCTATGGGAAATCGTGGTAGAATGTTAGGATGATAACCTAGATTAGAGTAAAAAGGAGACTGTTTAGTGGAGGCACTCTGAGAGTTGTTGTAAGAGAACTCAGCCAATGGAAGTAGATCCACCCAATCATCCTGTAGGTGGCAGATAAAGCAGCGGAGATACTGCTCCAGGGTTTGATTGGTTCGTTCGGTTTGTCCATTAGTCTGGGGATGAAAAGCAGAAGAAAGGTTTACTTTAATGTCCAATGCTGCACAGAAATTTTGCCAAAACCTAGAAGTGAATTGCACCCCTCGATCCGAAATAACCTCATCCGGTACTCCATGTAAACGAAACACATCTTTAATCATCAAATCTGATGTCTGTTTTGCAGTGGGTAAGCCGACACAAGGGATAAAATGAGCTGCCTTTGTTAAACGGTCAACCACCACTAGAATAGTGTTCTTCCCTTGAGAGGTTGGTAATTCCACAATGAAGTCCATAGAAATGGATCCCCACGGGCGGGACGGGGTGGGAAGAGGCTGTAACAGACCAGTTGGTGAAGAGCGAGGTGTTTTGCATCTTGCACAAACCTCACACGAAGTGACATAGTCCAAAACATCCTTCCTACAAGTGGGCCACCAAAAGAAACGAGAAAGAAATTCCTGTGTCTTTAGAATTCCTCTATGCCCGGCTATTTTGGAATCGTGAATGAGTTGCAATACTCTCAATCTGACTGTTTCAGGTATATACAGACGTTGTCCCAGAATCACACACCATTCTTAAAGACAAGACTTACGTCCCTTGGGGGTTGAGCCAAAAAAGAATCCGCATGGTATGCTTCCTTGATGTCTTTAATTAGGTCTTGATGATGAATCACTCCTAGGAATCTAGAGTCAGGAAGAATAGTCTTAGGAGGAGTAATTGGACGTGTCTCTGCTGAGTAAATCCTAGAGAGTGCATCAGCCTTTCCATTGCGCGATCCTGGTCTATAAGAAATAATAAAATTAAATTGGTTTAAGAAAAGATTCCAGCGAGCCTGGCGAGGAGTCAGGCACTTAGCCGACCTGATAAACTCAAGATTACGATGGTCTGTCAGAACGACTATTTGCTGTGCAGCTCCTTGAAGAAGGTGTCTCCATTCTTTGAAGGCGGCAATAATGGCCAACAACTCTCTATTGCCCACATCGTAGTTCTTCTCAGCCGAAGACAACTGCTGGGAAAAGAAGGCACAGGGATGCAAGACATTCTTCTCACCTGTTCTCTGAGAGAGTATAGCTCCCACGGCACAGTCTGAAGCATCCACCTCTATTATGAAGGCAAGCTCTGGGTTGGGATGTACTAGGATAGGTGCAGTGGTAAATTTATCTTTTAGACGGGAAAATGCTTCCTGGGCTTGGGGAGTCCAGGAGAACTTAGACTCTTTCCGGGTAAGTTGGGTGATAGGTGACACTACCTCAGAGAAATTTCTAATGAAACGTCTATAGAAGTTTGCAAACCCGATGAAGCGCTGTACCTCCTTCACATTTCTAGGACTTGGCCAATCATTGATGGCTTGGGTTTTACTTCCATCCATACTAATTCCTTGTGTAGACAGTACATACCCCAGAAATTGAATTTCGGTCTTATGGAATTCACACTTTTCAAGCTTGATGTAAAGATGATTTTGTCTTAGACGTTCCAAGACCATTCTCACATGTCCATGATGTTCCTCTGTGGAGTTAGAAAAAATTAAAATATCATCCAAATAAATTACCACGAATGTATCTAGGAGATCCCTGAAGATGTCATTCACCAAGTGTTGGAAAGTGGCTGGGGCGGTACTCAGACCAAAAGGCATAACCAGATATTCAAAGTGTCCATAGCGTGACCTGAATGCAGTCTTCCATTCATCCCCAGGTCTAATACGGACTAAGTTATAGGCCCCACGAAGATCTAGTTTAGAAAAAATTTTGGCATGTCGCACTCTCTCCAATAACTCAGGGATTAAAGGCAATGGATAACGGTTTCTAATAGTAACCTTATTGAGTTCCCTATAGTCTACGCATGGTCTCAGGGATCCATCTTTCTTCTTTACAAAGAATATGGGTGCCCC
>JARQOD010014004.1:0-12343 GCA_033576555.1 Oophaga sylvatica
GATCCAGGGAGGACCAAGAGCAACTTAGTAAGTACCACTTGTAACGGTTTTTAAAATTTAAAAAAAAAAACAAAAAAAAAAACAAAGAATAATGTATCCTTATGTGTTTAAATGATTTTTAAAAGGCAGCATTATTGACCTCTTCCTATTTAGAAATACACATTGATGTGTGTGTACACAAACAATATCCATGTATATAAAAATATCATCGATGCTTCGGCATCTATTGACTACAACATTTTGTAGTTCTCTTCACCTCAGATGTAGTGTGTTGGTCCTAAAATTCAAACAGAATGAAGCGTTTTTGAAAGGGCCAAGCATTTTTGTAAATGTATGTTAGTGCTTATAACATGGTTACTTCTGGTTGTATGTTGATGTATTTCAATATTGTAAATGACATCACACATGAGCACTATTTAAATGTTCAGTGTTGCATCTTTTGTATTTTTGGCTTAATAAATAGATATCAGTCATTGTAACCGTTATGCTGTTCTTACATTTGTAGTGACTGATGTGACAAGGCGGTGGCGCAGCTGTCGGGACTGCTACCGGAGGGAGAGGCAGATTAGGGATCGGAGTGGGGCTTCAGCATCTAAGAAGAGGAAGTACCTCTATTTTGATAGACTAAACTTCCTTGCGCCAGTGTTGGATCTGCGACCGTAAGTGCATGTGTATTTAAGCAGTTTAATGGCAAAATTTGAATATTTCAGGCTTTTAATTTTTTATTTTTTTATTCATTCCTAGAACGGAGTCAAACCTAACTGAGAGGGAGACAGGGTCCGACTCCGAAGTGCTTATCGACCCCGTTGGTGATGGGGCAGAGGAGGCAGGCCCTTCCTCGGCAGCATGTGGGTCCACCCAAGCAGCACCAACAACAGCTGCAGGAGCTGAGGATTCACAAACACAGCATCCTGAAAATGAGACCTACCTCAGAGCAGCAGCCCTAATAGGCCTCAAGATGTGTCTCCTCCTCCTTCCCAACGCACAAGGCGAGGTAGGCGGCGACGAGAAGGAGTGGGTTCTGTGACAAGGAGGCAGGTGGACCGAGGAGTTCTGGACTATTTGTCCAGTGTAGCAAATGATGATGGGGAGGAGGGATTTTGCCGAAGTCTGGCCCCTTACCTCCGGGCTACTCCAATACAGCACAGACTGAGGATCAGAAGTGGACTGCACATTGTGTTGGAAGCTGGATCAGCGCCTAATGATCCAACCAACCTACTAGATTATCTTCATAGATGGGTGGTTGGTCCAGAAAATGTCTTGAGGTTGTTAGGACCAAATCCATCACAATCTGCTTCAGCCTCTGATCCTCCTCCTCATCATCCTCCTCCCCTCCTCCTTGTGTCCAACAGAACCCAACTCCTCCTCCTCATCCTACTGCAGCTCATTCTTTCTATGGAGCTTCCCAGCTCCAAACCATGGGACAGAGTGGCCAAGCACAATATGCCCACTCTAACATACCCAATGTTGTTGGCTGGCCACAACATGGATATGTTAGACATGGGCATATTGGGGGTCACTCTGCTAGTGCTCAGTCATATCAATATGACTATGAGCATCAATTCCCTATGTACCCCTACCCACAAGCCCTTCAGGATGCAGCCAGTAACCAAGCTTCTACTGTAGGTTCTGCAGCAGCTCATTCTCAAACACAGGTTGCAGATAGTGGAAGGCCGAATACACAACCTGGCCCTCCATCCTCAGCAACACCACCACCAAGCTACCATCAATTGTAGCTATAATATTTTTTTTGTTTTTTGAAGTTCTATTTTTGTATATTTGCACATTCAGAATGTTATACATATTTAATTTTTATGTTTGGACATGTTGGTCCTGTTTACAAAATATATCAGCCTGTAAAAGGCTTAAAAGAAAAACACTAATGAGTAAAATTAGTGAAGTTACATTGGTTGTCTGTGTTTATTCTTATATGTTATGTAGTGTCTTATGTATGGGAAAGTGTTTAAAAAAAATATATATATGTCTAACATGAATAGATTAATCAAAAGGAACTTTATGGTATCATATCACATAAAACACACTACATACCTATGGCCTCATCTTGCCAAGGAATAGAACCAGCAGGGGAAACAAAATAATTGGTCAATAATTCACGCACTTTGAGTCCAGAAGGGGGACGACGAGGATGGATGACTGCTCTCATAGGCCTCCTCATATTATCAGACTGAAGGTCAAGCATATCAGCTGATGAGCATTCATGCATTCTTGTAAAATTATGTAGTACCACACATGCTTGCACTACAAGATTAACATTTGATTCACTTAGCTGAATGGCTGATTGTAGGACACGCCATTTGGCTGTAAGAATACCAAATGTGCACTCCACCAGGCGTCGTGCACGAGAAAGGCGAAAATTAAAGATGCGTCTCTGATGGTTCAGATTGCGGCGAGGATATGGCCTCATAACATTCCGAGTTAATTGGAAGGCCTCATCCGCTACTACAACATATGGCACTGCATCCACATTTGATTGGGGAAGTTGACATGCTGGTGGTAAGTCCAATTGGTTATTGCGTAGCCGCCGACCCATAATGGATGAATTGAAGACTCTGGAGTCTCCAGTCCTTCCATAGGCCCCAATGTCTACAATTATGAAGCGGTAGTTACTGTCGACCAAGCCCAACAAAACTATAGAAAAATATTGCTTATAATTGTAGAATTGGGTCCCTGAGTTCGGCGGCTTACGCACACGTATGTGCTTCCCGTCCAGGGCTCCAATACAGTGTGGAAAATTACAGTTTTCTAGAAATCCATGTGCAATCCTCAACCAATCTTCCATTTTGGGCTCTGGCATCACCTCTTTATTTAGTCTGGACCACATTTGTCCACAAGTAGAAATGGTGGATTTTCCTATTAAAAACTCTAAATGCAGAGCAGAGTATGAGAGCCCAGTGGAAAGAAACCTGCAATACATAAACAACAACAAACATGTACACATCAGACAAAGAAAATATAAAAAATACATTAAGCAAATGTAAACAGTCGACATTTGTATACTCACCCATTCTCTTAATGTTAGGAGTTACAAAACATTAAGACTGCTACACACAAGCATATAGGGAAAAGCTTACAATTTCATAATGCCATCAGGTTCAGTATGTTTAGATGAACAAAGTAAGAAGAATGTGAAAGATGGGAAATTAGGCAAAACATCATCAACATATTGTTGACACACATACCTTAATGTTAGAAGAAGCCTTTCCTCAGCAGAAATTGAAGGACGCATCCTGGTGTTCTGAAAGGTGATTCCAGGGCGCAATATGTCCAGCAAAATATCAAAGGTGGCAACACTCATGCGACAATAGTCAAAAAACTTGTCTGGATTCCTACGCAGTGTGGAATACAGGCGCTCAAAATGCCCTTTGCTGATCCTTCGCATCACAAGGGGATGCACCCACATCCTTCTGCGGATTCTGTGAGAAACAAACTACAGAGTATGGTTCCCCAAAAGTTCTTGATATCAGCCAATAGTACAGCACACGCTCAGTTCTATTAAACCTTAGTCTGTCACTCATAATTGTAACTTTGCAGCAACACAACAGGAACCACTAAGAAGCCAAACACTCCACGGCAACGTTGGGAGGGTAATAACAGTCAAACAACGCTTAAATATGGGTCTGGCTCATTATTCAAATTATTTGCAGGCCTCAAAAACGTTAAATGTCCATTTTGCTATGATGCCACTAAAAATCGGTAGTCGCTGGGTAATCGGATGTGAAACGTAAGCGTACATGCTACAAAATCGCATCAACTACAAAAAATCTGATGCTAGTCGCATCAATGTTCATGAAATTTTAATCCGATTATCGACCGACTAAAACGGTCAGCTTTTTTAGTCGGTGTGTGTGAAACCAGCCTTAAATCTCTCAACGAATTATCTGGACATATAGGTGATAGATAAAGACAATAAAGAGTGGAAGAGAACAACAAGAAAAAGGAAAGATGGAACATATACATTTTTTATTTTTGCATATGCATATATATTGTGGTGATAACCTTCTGTGGTATATGGGAATTATATTCATTCTTTATCAAAATATTTTTTGCCCTTTGTGCATCATATTTCACTAGGTGTCCCTTTTTTGTATTAATATAGTATATATTTTGGGGTGATATATCTTAGTGTGAAAATATGGTATTTAGTCCACACATGTACCTACGGGTGATTTTGGGTTATATAATTAATATTATTATTAAGCATAAATGTAGTTAATATATTTAGGGTGCACATATTATTGTGTTATAATTGTTCACTTGACTCACATTATAATGTATTGTTCTTGGGAGATTTTAGTTCATATAATTATTTTTATGTATATTATTACCATCTTATTACTAACGCTTTGTTTCCTTTTCTATTATTCCACTTTCTTTTTATCTCATTATTCGGTCATGATTAATGTTAATTTATCCCATCAATGTGTGTTCTATGAATTAATCTTGCAATTTGCAATTGTTCGGTTTTTAAGCCCATTAATGCATGCTCTATCAATGTATATATACATATATTTCTTCTCCCTTACATCATATGAGCTGTCTCCCATTCAGCGCGTGCGCATTAATTATACACTCCCTTGTATTTTCTGAAGCACTCATGTGACCTCTGGTTTAGACTCTGAACCTTACGCATGCGCTATCAATATGTTTTCTCCCTTACATCACACGAGCTGCCTTCTATCCAGCGCGCGCGCACCGGTTATGCGTCTCCCTCGTACTTCCTGGAGCGCTCACCACGTGACCTCTGGTGCGTTCCACCAGCGGTTCACTGAGCGCTGTCCCGGAAGTCAGATTTTATGCAGGAGACGCATCACGGATAAGCGCGCGCCGACAGGGAGATGAAGCACAACGGTTACAAATTGTTTCATCAGCAAGCACCTTTTTTAGCCTATATATACCCTACACACCTCTGTTACTCTATCACGCCCCGGAAGAAGTGACTTCACGAAACGGTGCCCGTCGGGCACGGGGAGCTGTCTTTGCCCCTGATCTCCACTACCCTATTGCCAGCCTCTACATTCCAGCATTTAGGTATGTTGTTGTCACGACGTATAACAGATATATTCTATGATAGTAACATATATCTAATGAGACAACACTCTATATTTCATATTATAGAAAATATCAACATGTATACGTAGAATCTGCCAGCAATGTCTTACCTGACATAATATCCAATGTATTGTGGGTCTATACTGTGCATGTGAAATGCTGTCTCAGGATAGAGGTGGACCGGGGTCTATGCTGACCCTGAACTGGGGTCCTGACTAGTCCCTCTACCTGGAGGTACTGTTAATGGTACAGAGGTCCAGGCCGCCAGCGTAACCCTGTCTCCTGTAGATCCCTGACCACTGTAATCTAGTCCTGAGAAGGACCCTGATTACCACCACAGGGAATGGGCAGGCAACAGCTTACACACAGTCAAATACAAACGAGACAGACAGGGGGTAAAGAAAACACTGCCTTGCATACAAAACTTCCACTACAGAGGAACACAAAAGGTTAAGAAGATAAACAATAAGCGAGGAGAGGAAAAACCACAACAGGCACTCTTAGCTTAAAGGGTATGCCACACTAAACAATATCGCTAATGGGATCGCTAAAAAACGTCACTATTTAGCGATCCCGTTAGCGATATTGTTCAGTGCGGCAGCTTCCAGCGACGAGCTTCCTGCTGTGATCTCGCTCGTCGCTGGAATCGTTCCGGACCCTATTTTCTCGTCGGCGCTCCCGCTGGGTAAGTATCTTATCGCTGTGTGGCACCTTTTCTTAGCGATTTAGCGGTACTTTTGTACCGCTAAAGTCGTTAAGAAGATCGCTAACGGCGATAGCGTCGTTAACTATATCGCTAAATGTGGCCGCATTTAGCGATATAGAAACAATCCCGCTAGCGATCGCATTAGTATGCGTCGTTATAGTGATCGCTAGCGGGATTGTTTAGTGTGGCAGTACCTTAAGTCTTGTCAGAAACGATCCGCTCTGCTGGCCTGAATGAATGCTTTCACCGGCAACTTCCCCAGCAGACCAGCAGGTATATGAAGGAAGCTAATTAACAAAACATCAATCGCAGCTGGGCGAGGCTGGTCTGTCCAGCATCGAGAGAGAAAGAATTAACTCCCTCAGTGCTGAAAAACACCCAGCACCAGAAACTCAGCTGTGCGAAGTCAGGGTGTGCAATCGCGACGATCTCTGCCGCGACACACCCGTGACAGTTGTGGGACATTCACCTCTGATTCATTTAGGCACTTATGTTTCATTAAGGCTCATGTTTAGGTGTATATAAATCCCCACCACTGTACCTATTGTGGCTTCTTTGTTCTGGCAAATCATAGGGAATAACATATATTGAAAAGCACGTCCGTTATGGATTTTTTCTATTGAAAGGCATGTTTTATACTGCTATTAAGTGCACTTTACTATAATAATGGAAGCATGATGCTCCTATATATCGGTCATTAGTGCTTGTCATTTGTTATTATTGTACATTTGGTGGTGTATCACGGTGGCACATTGCAATTTCTCCCCCCTTTTTCTTTTGGAGTCCCCCCCTACTCTTTTTTGTATATGTTGTATCTGTGTATTTTATGACATTTGTATTTAATAAAGAAATATATTTTAGAAATTTTCCTTTCTCTTTCACTTCTTATCTATGGGTGGCACCTTCCCCTATAGATTTGGTATTATAATGGAATTGTGAGATGTTGCGTTTTGACGCAGCAAAAATAAGTAGTATCAAAAGAGCACTAAAAGCTCATCGTGGGAACGTAGCCTAAGGGTGAGTTTCCACGGTCAGGAAATGCTGCGTGTTTGGCGCTGTGCGCTGGCGCAGCGCCAAACACGCAGCGTCCAGATGTTACAGCATAGTGGAAGGGATTTCAAGAAATCCCGTCTCCACTATGCGTAACAACACGCAGGCGGAAGACCTGCGTATCCGGACATGCTGCGCGTCTTTTCAGACCGCAGCATGTCCTAGCGTATTGTGGCGACGCTGCGTCGCCGCAACGGAATTTAGCACAGGGCTATGTAGCCCTGCGTTCTTTCCGGAGGTGTTCCGGAGGTGTCCTGAACACCTCCGGAAAGAACGCGCGTCAGAAAGGGGGCGGGGCTTAGACGGAGCGGAATTTCCGCTCCGTCAAATGCGCTGTGTTTCCTGACCGCAGCCTTAGGTTATGGGCACATGACATCTTTAAAACTCAACTGAACCTGGCAAATCTGATAAATTTTCAAGCAGAAAATGCTTTAAAAAACTCTAGTGTTTATTTTCCTGAAATGTCTTTTTTTTCTATTCCCTGGGTGCTTCTCTGAGGGTTTTAGCCACTGGCTGTTTTTTTTGGAGGGTCTTCCCATGGTTCTTGTGATGTCTTTTTTACTGACGTTTTCCAGTTGTTTATTTTTTCCACATCATTGAATAATAAAAAAGTTGAGTTTTTTTTTTTGTTTTAAGCAAAAACAATGGCAAAATGCTCTGAAAAACATCAAGTTGTCTTACGTGTGTCTTTTGAGCTTTCTCATTGACTTGTACTGTAAAGTACAGAGCGTCTTCATAGCAGAAAACACCAGAAGCATGGATCGGTCACTTTTTGGCCATAACTCATGGCTCTGATTGTCCCACCAACCATTAGGGTCTTCCAGCCCCTAGGCCATTATGGTGGGTAGAGTTTCGGGTACATGAGGCCAGCCGCACTATCTGGCCATACCATAAGGACATGTTCCCACTTACCGTAAAAACTGGGTTTATCATTTCTAGTAAAGTGGATGTGCATTCATGTAAATCCATGCAAAGTGTACACTTAACCCATTAAGAACACGGACATTTTTAGATTTTGCTCTTACATTTTTTCATCCTCTTCTTCCAAGA
This sequence comes from Oophaga sylvatica, assembly GCA_033576555.1. Classification (NCBI taxonomy): domain Eukaryota; kingdom Metazoa; phylum Chordata; class Amphibia; order Anura; family Dendrobatidae; genus Oophaga; species Oophaga sylvatica. The sequence goes on from JARQOD010014004.1 coordinate 7,877, forward strand.
GCCATTTAGGAAGCTAAACATATGCAATCGGATCAGTTACTTTTGGGTGCCAGCTATGTAACACAGCTGATACCTGTGCTGTAAGGAGCAGCCTGAACTGATGAGCCTGTCCATACATTGATAGCACACGTCACTAAGGTGTGCTATGCAGAGGTCTCTGAGACACAGTATGTTAGAAGGGGGTCTCCATATGGTAAGTTATAAGCAGTGGCGTAACTACAAAGTTATGATTCCCGGTGCGAACTTTCAAATGGGGCCCCCCCCATGCCAAAATATTTTCCACCCAAATTCACATTTACGCTATTCATTTTGCACACTATAGCTTTGTTGCAATGTTATATAGTCTGACCTCAGTGGCATAAATATCTGGTGCCCTATCCTGGTATTTATTTGTCCCCCGTACTGCCGTTGTTCTGTAATGTATATAAGAAAATAAACCATTATACTCATCAGGGGCTTACATAGAAGTCATGTGGATCCATATAAGAAATATAATGCACACCCATAGTCCTCCATATAATATAATACACCCCTATAGTCCTCTATTCCATATACTGCACAGTTCATAGTCATCCATGTAGTATAATCAAATGCACCTCCATAGTCATCCATAAAGTATAATGCACCCCATAGCACTTCATAGTAGTATTATGCACCCCATAGTCATATATAGTATAATGCAGCAGCCCCATAGGAGTATAAAATGCAGCCGCCCCATAGCAGTATAATGCATCCCCTTCCCCCCATACCCACCATAGTAGTATAATGCACCCCCATACCGGTATAATGTGCCCCATACCGCGGCTTTACAAAAAAAAAAAAGTTTTTCCTTACCTGACCGACCTCCAGCGATGTCCTCACCCACAATTCGGCTGAGGCGCGCAGCGTCGTTCTGGCGTATGACAGTGACGTCATATGTCTGCGACGTGCGCGCTGACGTTAGCTGCTGGCCTGTGATTGGCCAGCGGCTGTTAACTGTTGCCAGAGGTATATCTAGGTTTTCTGGCCTGCCCTTGCGCCACCTGCATGCATCGCCTGCCTTGCTCTGCCTGCATCCCCTGCCCTGCTCTGCCTGCATCCTCTGCGTTGTTCCACCTGCATCCCCTACCTTGCTCTGCTTCTGGAAGGCCACAGGCTGGGAGCAGTATATGGTCGGCCTAAGTGAAGTAATGATAGTGGACCAAGGAGCTGACAGCTCTCTATTCTGCTACAATTGTCAAGAATATCCACTTTTTGAGATGCCGATACTGTTATGAGTGTTGTCAGACCACCTATCTGGCATTTGCCTGTATTTCTAGATGACCAGTCCGTTGCTGATTGGAACGAAGCGGCGGTCATTGAATGGAGGAATGACAGTGACGCAGATGTCAAATTGGATGGAATCGAGAGCGGATGCCATGTCGCATTTGGAGAGCCCCTGATGTGCCTAAACAGTGGAAACCTGTCATGTGTGCATTGCCACGAAGATCGTCGCGGTTGCACATTTTGACTTCTCACAGCTGAGTTGCTGTTTCTTTGTGTTTGGCAGCTAGGGAGTTAATTCTGTCTGTGCTCGGTGCTGGGACTGGGTGCAGTTTCTCCCGGCTGCAATTAATTATTTGTTGATTGGTTTCCTTTAAATTCCTGGTTGTCTGCTTTGGGAGTTGCCAGTGAAATCCTTCATGCAGACCACAGATAGGAATGAATCTGTATAGACTTAAGTTGAGAGCTCCTTAGCTGTTTTAAGCTCAACTTACTTAGAGTTTTTTCCCAGACCATTTATGTTCCTTCGGTGTTTGAGTGTGTATGCAAGTGAGTGCTATCCTGTCTGTCTTATATGTCTAATCTGTGTATTTAGCTGAGATCAGCCCATATCCCTTTGGTGGTAATCAGGATCCTTCTTAGGACTGATTACAGGGTTCAGGGTCTGACAGGAGACAGGGTTAGGCTGGAGACTTGGACCTCTGAACCATTATCAGTACCTCCAAGGTAAGGGATTAGTTAGGACCCCAGTGTAGGGTCAGGTTAGACCCCGGTCCTCCTCTTTCCTGTTACAGCTCATCAAGTCCTCAAGATTAACCCTGAGTTCAACTATATCGTTTCTGCACATCAAGTCCTCAAGATTAACCCTAAGTTCTGCAGAGATTGTGTCGGGTAAATCTATTTTATACTTACATTCTGATGTTGCTAAACTATATGTTGTATAGAGTGTGGTTCCTGTATAGTTTACTGACTGTAACGGGTCTGGGAGGCGGAACCTCTGAGCTTTATTATACAAGGAGGCTTTCCTTTTAAAGGAGCGGGTGGCACCTGGGGAGACAGACAGGAAGTCACTGCAAGTGACGGGGGCAGTCTCTGGATAGACAGGCGGGTAGTCACGGCAAGTGACCGGGGCAGTCTCTGGGTAGACAGGCAGGTAGTCACGGCAAGTGACCGGGGCAGTCTCTGGATAGACAGGCGGGTAGTCACGGCAAGTGACCGGGGCAGTCTCTGGGTAGACAGGCAGGTAGTCACGGCAAGTGACCGGGGCAGTCTCTGGATAAACAGGCAGGCAAGGAACCGGGGCAGTCTCTGAATGGACAGGTATATACGACCTGAGATGGTGGAGCCTCCCGGTAGGCTAGCAGGCAGATGACAGATGAGCGCCCCCAAGTGAGCAGGCGAGAGTCTCTGGAATAGCTGATGAACACCGCAGGTGATGGCTGAACCTCCAGGTAGGCTTGCAGGCAGATGGCAGATGAGCGCCCCCAAGTGAGCAGGCGAGAGTCTCTGGAATAGCCGATGAACACCACAGGTGATGGCCGAACCTCCAGGTAGGCTTGCAGGCAGATGGCAGATGAGCGCCCCCAAGTGAGCAGGCGAGAGTCTCTGGAATTGCCGATGGTCACCGCATGTGACGGCCGAACCTCCAGGCAGGCTAGCGGGTAGGTAGCAGAAAGCAAACTGGCAGGAAACAGGCAGGTAACTGGTAACGGACCCTGAGGGCTGAAGCAGAGTTAAACAGTGCAACAACAACATTGCTCGGGCACCTCCATTAAGGAGGAAGTACTTTATATAGGGTGGAGTCCTCCGGCATTGGCCGGGGACCTTTTTGAAAGATGCACGCGGCCCCTTTAAGAGCGGGGGAGCGCGCGGGCGCGCGCCCTAAGTCAAGTAGCAGGGAAGGAGCGCGCGGCCCCAGCAGGGCGGAAGGAGGACGCTGAGCGCGGGTAAGGGGGGCGACGTCCCTGCCTGGCAGAGGACGCTGTCGCAGGGGAACAGCGTCCCTGCCTGGCAGAGGGCAGGGACGCCGGCGCTACAGTACCCCCCCTTTAGGCCCCCCTTTTTTAGGCCAGAAAGAAATTTAGCTAGGATGAGAGGGGCATGGATGTTCTCCCGAGGCTCCCACGTTCTCTCCTCAGGACCAAACTCCTTCCAATCCACCAGAAAATAAGTCTTTCTTCCTACCCTTTTGGTGGCCAGAATGTTCTCAACCTCAAATTCGTCTTCAGCAGACACTGGAGCAGGAGGTGTACCTGTAGACTTGACAAAAGAGTTAAGTACCACCGGTTTGAGGAGAGATACATGGAAGGAGTTAGGAATCCGCAAATTGGCCGGGAGTTTCAATTTATAGGACACCGGGTTGATCTGACTGATGATCTCAAAAGGACCGATGAACCGAGGGCCTAACTTGTAGGAAGGAATCTTGAGCCGGACATACTTGGACGAAAGCCAGACCTTATCCCCAGGACGGAATTGAGGAGGATCCAGACGTTTTTTGTCAGCATGTTTCTTCATGCGCTCGGATGACAGAATGAGTGCGGACCGGGTACTCTCCCATATGGAGGAAAATTCGTTAACCAGAGATTCCGCAGCTGGATTGTCCACAGAGATAGAGACAGGAACAGGGATCCGAGGGTGTTGACCGAAGACTACAAAAAACGGAGATTTGGAGGAAGATTCGCTCTCGTGATTGTTGTAAGAGAATTCGGCCCAAGGCAGGAGATCCACCCAGTCAGAATGGTGGGCATTAACGAAGTGCTGGAGATAACTGGTCAGATTCTGATTGATTCGCTCGACTTGTCCATTGGACTGCGGGTGGTAAGCGGAGGAGAAATCCAAGGTGACGTCTAGCAACTTACAAGTGGCTCTCCAGAAACGTGAGGTGAACTGTACCCCACGATCCGACACAATGTGACGAGGCAGACCATGAAGACGGAAGATGTGGCGGATAAAGTCTTTAGCCAACTCGGGTGCAGACGGAAGCCCTGGCAGGGGAATGAAGTGAGCCATCTTGGAAAATCGGTCAACGACCACCCAAATGACCGTACAACCGGCAGAGACGGGCAGATCTGTTATGAAGTCCATGGCTATATGCTGCCAGGGGGCAGCGGGTACAGGAAGCGGAAGAAGACGGCCGGCAGGCAGGTGTCTCGGAACTTTGTTGCGGGCACAGGAGACACAGGCAGAAACAAAGTCTATTACGTCCTTGTGCAGGGTAGGCCACCA
>JARQOD010014005.1:0-12338 GCA_033576555.1 Oophaga sylvatica
CCTGTGCCCACTAAACGATTCTCACACGATGCCACACAAGCATCACGCATGTGCCCCAGCAACAAAACTAGACCCCACTACACAAGGTGAGATTCCATGTGTCCCGCTACACCCAGAATGAGCCCATGTCACAAGGTGAAACTTTCACAGGTCCCCAACATGTGACCGCACGTGAAAGGCCCATTGTCACAGGGCCCGATCACAATGGGCCCACTGGCACAAATGAGATCCACATGGCCCCAGCACACGAATTACATGGGCCCCAGTAACACAGTAGGACCGATCCTACAAAGTCACGATTCCACGGTGCCCCGCTAACAGAGATTACACCATGGTGCCCCACCAAGCACGATCTCAATGACCCCTGTGACACAAGGTAGATCCAGTGCACACACACATCAGACAGACCCACTGACACAAGGTCACATTGCCCATGACACCAGTGACATCCACTGGACCCATACCACAGATGACCCACGTGACACAAGTGCATCCCACTGGACCACTAAACAGACAAACGACTTGACACAAGGACCTCAGACACCCTGGACACAAGTGACGATTCCCATGTGCACCACATACCAACAGACACCACTGACACAAGGCATGTGACAAGGGCATTCCCATGGTCCACAGACACACAGTGAACGCCACTGGATCACAAGGTGACGATTTCACAGGCCCCCAGCACACACGAATGAACACTGTGATCACAAGGTGATTCCATGGTGCCCCAGCTACACACAAATGAGACCCAGTGATCACAAGGTGACATTCTCACATGTTGCCCCAGTACACACAGATGAACACCACTGTGATCACAAGGGACGATTCTCACATGTGCCCCACTAACACAGATATGAGACCCACTGTGATCACAAGGTGACGATTCTCACATGGTGCCCAGCACACACAGATAGCACCACTGGATCACAAGTGACATCCACATGGTGCCCAGCTACACATATGAACCCACTGTGATCACAAGGTGACGATTCCACATGGTGCCCCACTACACACAGATATAACCCACTGACACAAGTGACGATTCTCACATGGCCCAGCACACACAGAATGAGACCCACGTATCACAGGTGAGATCTCACATGTGCCCCAGCTACACACAGAATTAACAACGATCACAGGTGACATTCTCACATGATGCACCCACACACAGACAGACACCACTGTGATCAAGGACATTCACATGGCCCATAACACAAAGTGACACCACTGTGATCCAAGACATCCACATGAGCCCAGTACAACAGAGAACCCACTGTGATCACAAGTGACATCTCACATGGTGCCCCCAGCTACAACAATATAGACCCACTGTGACACAAGTGACGATTCCACTGTGTCCAGACACCAGAATGAGCCCACTATCACAAGGTGACGATTCTCACAGGTGCCCCAGCTACACACAGACAAAGACACCACTGTGATCACAAGGTGACGATTCTCACATGGCCCACTACACACAGATATGAGACCCACTGTGATCACAAGGTGACATTCTCACATGGGCCCCACTACCCAGATATGAGACCCACGTGATCACAAGGTGAGATTCTCACATGTGCCCCAGCACACAATAGAGACCCACGGATCACAAGGTGACGATTCTCACATGGTGCCCCAGCTACACACAGAATGAGACCCACTGTGATCACAAGGTGACGATTCTCACATGGTGCCCCAGCTACACACGATATGAGACCCACTGTGATCACAAGGTGACGATTCTCACAGTGCCCCAGCTAACAACATTGAACACCACGTATCACAAGGTGCATCTCACAGTGCCCACTACACAGTAGACCCACTGATCCACAGACACCACATGGCCCACTACAAATGAGATCCACTGTGACCAAGGTGACGATCACATGTGCCCAGCACACACATGAGACCCACTGTGATCACAAGGGACGATTCCACATGGTGCAGCTCACAATGGACGCCACTTATCACAAGGTGACGATCTCACATGGCCCAGTACACAAGTAGAACCCATGGATCACAAGTACGATCCACATGGCCCCAGTACACAGATGAGACCCATGTGCACAAAAGATGACACCACATGGTGCCCCAGTACACACAAATGAACCAGTGATCACAGTACTTCACAGGCCACTACCAGAATAGACCACTGTGTCACAAGTGAGATCTCACATGGCCCCAGACACACAGAATGAGACCCACTGTGATCACAAGGTGACATTCTCCAGTGCCAGTACACAGTAGACCCACGTGCACAGGTAACACATGCCCCGTACACAATAGACCACTGTATCCAAGTAGATCCCAGGCCCATAACCAATGACCACTACACAATGACGATTCTACTGCCCATACCAATGAGACCACTGCACAAGGACGATTATGGCCATACCATGACCATACACAATGACGTTCCACAGCCCAACGAATAGCACACGTGACCAAGGTGGTTCTCACATGGTGCAGTACCAGACAGAGCCACGTGACAGTGACGTTCAATCAACACCAGAAGGACACGTGCACAAGGCACACACAGAATGAGACCACTGTGATCACAAGGTGACGATTCTCACATGGTCCCAGCTACACACAGAATAGACCACTGTGATACAAGGTACGATTCTCACTGTGCCCCAGCTACACACAGATATGAGACCCACTGTGATCACAAGGGACGATTCTCACATGTGCCCCAGCTACACAAGAAGAGACCCACTGTGATCACAAGGTGACGATTCTCACATGGGCCCAGCTACCACAGAATGAGACCCATGGATCAAGGTGGACCATCCACTAAACGATGAGCCCGGTCCGGCGTCACATCCCAGCTACCAGCTGGCACCCTCAAAGGTGATTTAATGGGCCAGCACACAAGACAGAGAAATGGTCCGTTTCAATAAAAACGACTGGACCACTGGCACAGTGGATCCATGCCCACACAAAAATGGACCACGCCGGTGACTTTATGAGCCCACACACCATGGACCGTATCACAATGCTTAATGGCCAGCTAAAGATGAGGTTACAGGCATCCGGCCCATACAAGCCTCGGATAAAGGTCATTTGGGCACATCAATGGCCCCGACAGGGAGTCCATGGAGTAACGATATGAGCAGGATGGACACATCCAGTAACCAGTATGGCCACTGGATACAGGTGAGTCCACGGGCCCGTACACGAATGAGGCCCTGGCACAGTGACATCTCCATGGGCCCCGCTACCCAGACAGAGACACCCTGTGTCCAGGTCATTTACATGGTGCCCGTGCCGATTGAGACCCCTGTGATAGGGTGAGAGCAGATGGTGAGCTAAGAATGAGATGTATACAAGTGAGATTAAATGGGCAGTAACAAGATATGAGACAATGTGATACAAGTGAGATTCACATGGTGACATCCCACACACAAGATATGAGACACCACTGTGATCACAAGGTGAGATTCTCACATGTGCCCAGCTACACAGAATGAGACACACTGTGTCACAAGTGACGATCTCACATGAGCTCCAGCTACACACAGACATGAGACACCACTGTGATCACAAGGTGACGTTCTCACATGGTGCCCCAGCTACACACAGATATGAGACGCCACTGTGTCACAAGGTGACGATTCTCACATGGAGCCCCAGCTATGCACAGATATGAGACGCCATTGCGATCGCATAGCTGGAACCATCATCAACGTTTATGAGTGCGCCCAGTCTACCACCGTGACGTCATGCGCTGCGCCCCCAACGTTTTTAAATCGCAGACAGCGAGCCAAAGTGGACAGAGATGAGTCTTATTAAAACACCTGTGGACTATAACTGCAGCTACTGTGATTATGCCCCAAAGGGGCTGCGAATCCAGCCTCGATGGAGTGCCACCACCACCCAGATGAGTGCGACTCTGTACCGCCAGCAGAGGTCGCCAGCATCGGGCCCAGTTAGCAGGCTCTGATGAATGAGAGTATCTGAGAGGTTAGTTTGTGGACTATTCATCACCGCAGATGGAGCCGCATGATGCACAGCATGGGAGTACCACTGGGGTTACAGCAAGATGGAATACTGCAGTCGATACAGTCAGGCCGGCGTCAACACCCGGGCAAGTGCCGGGCCCTGACAGGCGGAGTGGACCACTCGCCCGCCACTGGCCACCCCCGCTTGCTCAGGGCCCCGGCAGAAGCCAGAGCAATACTTACCTCTCCCGTGCCACCGTTGCCGCAGCTCCGAGCTCTGTGTATCAGTGTGTGTGTGTGTGCCTGCGTGTGTGTGTGTGTCTGCCTGTGTGTATGTGAGAAAGTGCTGCCTGCGGTGCTGTATGTGTGATGGTGGTGGGTGGAGGAGGCAGTGATGGTGGTGAGGAGGCGATGATGATGATGATGGGGAGGCAATGATAATGGGAAGGCAATGCTGATGATGATATTAATGGGGAGGCAATGATGATGGAAGGCAATGATGATGATGATATTAATGGGGAGGCAATGATGATGGGAAGGCAATGATGATGATAATGGGCAGGCAATGATGATGAGGGGAGGCAATGATGATGATAATGGGGAGTCTGAATTGTATATTTCATTTACAGCACCACCTTTACCATCACCAGCTCCAGCTGCTCCACCGTCCCCAGCTACCCCTCCACCTCCATCATCTCCTTCCCCGGCTACCCCTCCACCACCATCATCACCTTTCCTCTCAACCCCTTCGTCTGCAGCAACCCCCCCTCCTGATTTGGGGTCTTCCAGCCCTTTCCAAGACAATGGCTTCTCTCCAGTGTCACCCCGTGACATGGATGCAGGCTCCCCATCAGGTAATTAACGCACATTATATAATCTTCAGACAAGTTTGAGAACTTTGTAAGGTCTTATGTGTAATGGCTGTTGTGATATAATTTTTTTTCTGTGTTTCCCTAGCCGGCGGAGCAACAGGTTCTGGGTGGTCAGTCAGCGGGTCCTCTGAGGAAAACCGTAAGTGTTAACAAACATGTAACATGTTGATGTTGCAACAGAATTCCCTGGTTAACTGTTACCTTTACCTCCACAGAAATCCCCTCTGCCCAGGACCTGTTGGTGTCACACCGCCGGTTGATGGTGGCCATGAACACAGCGGTGGCAGCGATGCAAACTGCCATGGGAGCTCTGCATCACCATGGGGTGATGCTGGAGAGGGTTGTGGCTGGACTCCAGGGCCCACAGTAATTTTTTTTCTTTTTTTAATTATTTTGTATATATTTTGTTTATAATTTTTTATTTTATTATGTTATTGTATTGTGTTTTTATTTACATTTATTTACAAAAAAAAATATATATATATATGTATATATATATATTTTTTTTTAACGTTTACCTACGCAGGTGTGTTGTATTATTTTTTAGTATAAGGTTTTAGCGCTAGTGTGACCAGGGGCCTTTAAAAGAAATGTTGTTAATTTTTGAAATTTTTTTCATTTCATTTTTTCCCTATGATGGAACTCCTATGACAGCTGGTACTCCCATGACCCCGTGTGTGACAAGTAGATGTAATAAAAATACAAATTTTTAATAGTTGTCAACAAAATTGTTGACATCACATAAGAATAAAAGACCACACTTCATTAGATAAATAAGATTTTTATTAAAAAAGGTAACAATGTAAAAAAAATATAGACAACTAAAAACTTTTGTAAAAAATTTAAAAAACTACAACTGCTGGTAAGATGGATCGTAGTCATTACCACGTTGCCTCGGCGGTGTATAAAAATAAGGGGAGCACCAATGTTTTGCTTTGGTGGATTTATCCCAATTGGGTTCGGCACAGGATTGTTGGGCCATGAGTAGTCCGGGTACTGCGGTCTTGGCATGACGACATAATTGTTATCCAGGTTTCCTAATGACGCTTAGGTCAGGACCTCAAACATGAGTCTCTCTGCATGAATCCGCTGTACAGGATCCAGTGTTCGGAGCTTCTCATTAGCAAAGTATGCAAAGCCAGTTATTTTTGGTTGTTCTTTTTCAGCCGTAAGCACTTTTTTTCGCAATTTCAACCAATTCAGGAGTAGCCGAGGTGGGAGCCTTCCTTTTTCTGCCAGAAACTGTAAGCCGGCTCCTCACAGATGAGGATGGTGGCTCCACTACTTCTTCATCTTGGATCAACGCCATGCTGTCTTCTTCAGTCTGAGGTGTGGAGACAGCCTCTTCTGTGTCCTGCATGATCAAAAAACGAATGGTAAATCACAAAGACAAAGAAATTTATCTTCACACTATAACACCCAAATACTGCAAAAATGTGAAAACGACACTTGTAAATGGATAGGCCTCAACCGTTGAGCTACATAAATTCTCAGTACATGAAGGGATATATTCTGCCATTTTATCTACATTTCACAATTATAGTTTTAATTTCAAGTCCACTTTGGCATGTACATTAAAATGTGTTGTAATACAAAGGTACTTACATGTATGACAGGGGAGTCCGGCTGGATCACCGTGTCTAGATCCAACATGGATGTCCCTTGTCTGGGTACTTCTTGGTCCCTTGTGAAAGAGAACAGCTCAAAGTACCACAATTTGGGGACATACACATCTTCGGCCCCGGCTCCAGATTTTGTAGAATTTTGGACTTTATTTAGCTCTTTTTTGTAAACAGTGCAGAGGGCCTGAATACGTTTTTTTCAGCGATGACTCATCCGCTGGTTCATCTGGGTAACGGTTCTTGCACAGCTCCACCAGTTTTTGGTACGCATCCTTCTTTTTCAGCCTGTTGCAGTAATCAGCCGACTTTATTTTCCATAGGCAAGGCATCGAGCGGTACATCTCAATGAATTCCCGCAAAAATTCATGCTTATCGGCCATCTGTAATAAAAAAAGGATTATGTGAGAACGCAGAATGGTTAAATAAAATGCTTACATAGCCTACAACATAGAACACAGCAGGGAGCATAAAATGGTGGTGGTGGGCGCAGCAGGAGAAAACAATGGCAGAGCTAAATAAAAAATCATAGATGGACAATTACGGTAAAAACAGAAGGGATCATAAAATGGTGGTTGTGGGCGCAGCAGGAGAAAACAATGGCAGAGCTGGGATCATAAAATGGTGGTGGTGGGCGCGCCAGAACAAAACAATGGCAAAAAAAAAAAAAATTGATGGCCGACAATGGTTAACAACAGCTGGGATCTAAAAATGGATCTGTAAAATTTAAAAAAAATAATAAAAATTAAATGTGACAAAAAAATACCTACCTTACAAGACTTGTTTGTGATCCTGAAGAATAAAAAAATAAAAAATAGGGAAACGCAATAGCGCCACAAACTGGATCGCAGAGAATATAACGGCACAGCCTGGATCGCAGCTAATGAAATAGAGGCACAGACTGGATCGCAGAAAAAAAATCAACGGCGTAGACTGGATCGCAGCAAACGCAATAGTGGCACAAACTGGATCGCAGTAGCTGCAAAGAAGGCTAGCAGGACGCACTGGAACAATGCTGTAGATTTGAAAGAACCGCTTCTGCTCGAGAGCAATGGAAAGGAGCGCTGATACGTCATCTTTTATGACGCAGTCATCCAATCACAAAGCGAGAGAGCTGTGACATAAACAGTCATGACATAAATAGTGACCACCAATCTGTGCTGAGGGGCGTGGAAAAGGTTGCGCTCAGTCACGCCTATCGAGGTCGTGCTCTTTCACAATACATGCAGTGTGGCACGTCCCAACGACCGCCGAGGTCGTTATACTGATCGCTGATGTGTCGTTAATGAGATCGTCCTGTTTGGAAGCTACTAGCGACCTTAAAGCGATCACACCAACGATCTCGTTAGCTTGCGTCGTTATCGTGATCGTTAGCGGATTGTTTAGTGTGGCAGTACCTTTAGTGTGTGTGTGTAGCCCATTCACTATCTCCATCCATCCCTCACTCCCTCAAGATGGCTGGACCATCATTGTAAATGCACCATTGTATATACACACCTGTACTTTGTATCTCCCCCACCTCACTGTAGATTGTAAGCTCTCACGAGTAGGGGCGGCTGATTTTGCTTTAATTATTGTATTGTTAACGTTGTTACTTATGACTTGGGTTTGAAACTATTAAACTGTAAAGCGCTGCGGAATATGATGACGCTATATAAATAAAGATTATTATTTTATCTAGTATCAGCACAAATACTGCAACCCCTCCAGAAGCTTCATGGCTGAGCAGCCGTACATCACCGAGCACAACGCTGAGTGTCGGATGGGGTGGTGTAAAGCCGCCACACTGGACTCTGGCTCTGTCCATTTTCGTATCACATGCCTCTATCTGCATCTGATGGAGGAGTCTAGGTTTGTCGATTTCAGGAGAACGTTCCCCTTGACTGCATTGTGCCCCTGTACAGATCGTGGAGGAGGATACGGCTATGGGCTTACCAGGGGGCCTCAGTGATGGGAAACCTTAATGTTTCAGCACAAAACATTGTGGAGAATTGCAGCTTCAGCTTTGTGGGATCAGTTTGGGGAAAGCCCTTTTCTGTTCCTCATGACAGCCCACTGCACAAGGTCAATACAGACATGGGTGAAGGAGAAGGAGCTTGGTGTTGAAGAACTTTAATGGGGTTGAGGTCAGGGCCTTCATGCAGTCACACACCACACATTTGGCATTAAGTAGAACGGAGAGTTTGAGCCCAGCCCGTCTTCCATCATCAGGGTCTGACCTTACAAAAGCTCTTCTGCATGAAAGGGCAAAAATGACTGCAGACACATCCAAAATCTTGAAGAAATCCTCCCAGAAGAGCAGGAGCTGTCAAATCTGCAAAGCGACAGCTCCATATTAATGTCTATCGATGTAAAATGAGAGGTCAAAAAAGGTTCCCGGAGGGGACACATACTTTTCTCTATTAAGTGTACATCCAATATCAAAGGTGGAGTGTGAGCCCTCACGCACAGGGCCTTCTCTCCTCCTGAACCCTTTTCTCATGTAATGAAACGCTGGGCACATCTGTTCACACAGTGGGTTCCTTGTTCTTGTTGGAACGTGCAGACTGTGGATTCAGACAGTAAAACATAAGAACACATATGGAACCACATGTGACACCTCAGAATGTGTGTTACACTTCAGAGTAATGGGAGGGAACCAGGAGGAATCTGAAGATCACTTTATTCCCTCTTGGTTTCTCTCCACAGTTCATCAGGTCATCACCTGGAACAGCTGCCAACAGTCAAGAAGGAGCTCCCCAGTGCTCTGAATGTAAAGCCAAAACGCACAGACGGTGAAGCACACCAAACAGGACTAGAGTCTCACTCCCAAGACACAGGTCTGTGTCTTAATGGGCCTTAAATAGGTCTAGGGAGATTAGATCATTGATCCATGCTGGGCAACTTGCAAAACCTGACATGGAGCACAGAGCAGTAGACCTAGGGGAAGAAAACAGGGCTCGGGATACTTGGGACAGGAATGTGACAATCTAGATACTCCATTTTCAGATAGGTTTCGAATTTGTCAACCTAGTGATGCATAGACCTAGCAACTGAAGTGGCCGCTACAGTGGGTACGGAAAGTATTCAGACCCCTTTAAATGTTTCACTCTTTGTTTCATTGCAGCCATTTAGTAAATTCAGTAAAGTTCATTTTTTCTCATTAATGTACACTCTGCACCCCATCTTTACTGAAAAAAACAGAAATGTAGAAAGTTTTGCAAATTAAAAAGAAAACCTGAAATATCCCATGGTCATAAGTCTTCAGACCCTTCGCTCAGTATTGAGAAGTACCTTTTGAGCTAGTACAGCCATGAGTCTTCGTGGGAATGATACAAGTTTTTCACCTCTGGATTTGGGGATCCTCTGCCATTCTTCCTGGCAGATCCTCTCCAGTTCCGTCAGGTTGGATGGTGAACGTTGGTGGACAGCCATTTTCAGAGATGCTCAGTTGGGTTTAGGTCAGGGCTCAGGCTGGGTCAGTCTGGAATGGTCACAGAGTTGTTCTGAAGCCACTCCTTTGTTATTTTATCTGTGTGCTTCGGGTCATAGTCTTGTTGGAAGGTGAAGCTTCGGCCAAGTCTGAGGTCCAGAGCACTCTGGAAGAGGTTTTCATCCAGGAAAGCTCTGTACTTGGCCGCCTTGTGTTTCCTTCAATTGCAACCAGTCGTCCTGTCCCTGCAGCTGAAAAACATCCCCATAGTGAAACATGGTGGTGGCAGCATCATGCTGTTGTATTGTATTGGGCAGGTGATGAGCAGTGCCTGGTTTTCTCCACACATAACGCTTAGAATTAACACCAAAAAGTTTTATCTTCATCTTTTCAGACCAGAGAATCTTATTTCTCATAGTCTGGGAGTCCTTCATGTGTTTTTAGCAAACTCTATGCAGGCTTTCATATGTCTGGCATTGAGGAGAGGCTTCCGTCGGGCCACTTTGCCATAAAGGCCAGACTGGTGGAGGGCTGCAGTGATAGTTGACTTTGTGGAACTTTCTCCCATCTCCCTCCTGCATCTGTGGAGCTCAGCCACATTGATCTTGGGGTTCTTTACCTCTCTCACCAAGGCTCTTCTCCCACGATTGCTCAGTTTGGCTGGACAGTCAATTCTAGGAAGACTTCTGGTGGTCCCAAACTTCTTCCATTTAAAGATTATGGAGGCCACTGTGCTCTTAGGATCCTTGAGTACTGCAGAAATTCTTTTGTAACCTTGGTCAGATCTGTGCCTTGCCACAATTCTGTCTCAGAGCTCCTTGGCCAGTTCCTTTGCCCTCATGATTCTCATTTGGTGTGACATGCACTGTGAGCTGTGAGGTCTATATAGACAGGTGTGCGCCTTTACAAATCAAGTCCTATCAGTGTAATTACACACAGTAGGAGGCCAATGAAGGAGTAGAACCATCTCAAGGAGGATCACAAGGAAATGGACAGCATGTGACGTAAATATGAGTGTCTGAGCAAAGGGGCTGAATACTTATGACCATGTGATATTTCAGTTTTTCTTTAATACATTTGCAAAAATTTCTACATTTCTGTTTTTTTTCAGTCAAGATGGGGTGCAGAGTGTACATTAATGAGAAAAAAAACTTTTTTGAATTTACCAAATGGCTGCAATGAAACAGAGTGAAAAATTTAAAGAGTCTGAATACTTTCCAAACCCACTGTATATTGTTCCTTTTAAAAGGAGGAAGAATCATAGAATGGTAGAGTTGGAAGGGACCCCCAGGGTCATCGTGTCCAACCCCCTGCTCAATGCAGGATTCACTAAACTATCCCAGACATATGTCTGTCCAGCCTCTGTTTGAAGACTTCCATTGAAGGAGAACTCACCACCTCTAATGGCAGCCTGTTCCACTTCTTGTTCACTCTCACCGTCCAAAAGCTTTTTCCAATATCTAATCTGTATTTTCTCCCTTTCAGTTTCATCCCGTTGCTTCTCGTGTTTCCATGTGTAAATGAGAATGATAATCCCTCTACACTGTGACAGCCCTTCAGATATTTGTAGACAGCGATTACCGTATTTTTCGGACTATAAGACGCACCGGACCATAAGACGCACCCCAAATTTTCAGAAGGAAAACAGGGAAAAAAAAATAATGTGTCAAATGGGGGTCCGTCTTACAGTCCGAAGTGCTGTGTTGCAGGGGTGCTCTGTGGGGTGGCTGTGCTGTGTGGGGTGGCTATGCTCTGTGGGGTGGCTGTGCTCTGTGGGGTGGCTGTGCTCTGTGGGGTCGCTGTGCAATATATGGTACTCACATCCCATAGCAGTGGTCCCAATGCAGCCTCCTGTGCTCTGTGGTGTCTGGCCAGCAGCGGGGCTCTGTGCTGCGTGGGGGCTCCGCCGGCATTTCCCTCTTAGCCGGACAGCCCCCCGCAGCTCCGCTGCTGCGGCCTCCTGATACATGGCCGCCAGCGGCCTCCAGTGGCGGTCCCGACGAAGGCTTCCGTGCGGTGGTTCCGGGGCAGCAGCCGGCTCTGTGCTGCAGGGGGGCTCCGCCGGCATTTCGGTCTTAGCCAGAAAGCCCCCCGCAGCTCCGCTCTCTCCTGCATCTCGGTGGCGTCCTCAAACATGGCCGCCAGGGGACTCCGGTAAGATGGCCGCCAAATCTCATTCAAGTCTCGGCAACGAGATCTCTTCTCCCGAGATCTCGTTGCTGAGACTTGAATGAGATTTGGCGGCCATCTTACCGGAGTCCCCTGGCGGCCATGTTTGAGGACGCCACCGAGATGCAGGAGAGAGCGGAGCTGCGGGGGGCTTTCCGGCTAAGACCGAAATGCCGGCGGAGCCCCCCTGCAGCACAGAGCCGGCTGCTGCCCCGGAACCACCGCACGGAAGACTTCGTCGGGACCGCCACCGGCGGCCATGTATCAGGAGGCCGCAGCAGCGGAGCTGCGGGGGCTGTCCGGCTAAGAGGGAAAT
>JARQOD010014006.1:0-12337 GCA_033576555.1 Oophaga sylvatica
GAGTGGAGACGTTGGGGCGGGAAGCAGGCGACAAAGGGAGAGCGGAAAAAAAGTTCCCCATGTCAGTGGAAAAGGACCGGGGATAAGGACCTGATGGAAAAGAAAAAGGGAAACCCCTGTGGGAGCGCGGGTAAGGGTGCAGTAGGAGCTTTAAATTAAAAAGGTGGTTGGGGTTACCCGGGGCTGGACTTTATTTAGAAGTCTTTGTGCCCCGGCGGGGGTGGAGATCACCTAAAAGGGAAACCCCCGGGGAGGGACTGTTGGGGACTTGGTGATTACACCCAACCGGGGGTTTTAAAGGGATGGTACCCCCAAAATGTTACGGTGGCCCCTACCCCCCAAGTGTGGGAAATGTGGTGGGCCTTCAGCTACACCCAGGCCCTGAAAAGTCCCCACCCCCCCGTAAATTCCCCAGCCCCTCAGTGGTCTCCTCAGCAGCCCAGCTTATGGACATGATAAGTATAGTTGCCGTCCCGGCGTGTTGGGCCCCCCTGGGGTTCGTTCAGTCTGGGAATAGGGTTCCAGACTGGGGGGAGATGAAAGAGGTGGCCACACAGACCAGATAGGGGTCACGACTTGACTGTACAGGCCACACGACGTCATCAGGTCTGGTGGTCCTTGGTGCCTTGGAGTTTGGAAAGCATCAGAAGAGTACAGGTGGTACCTGGAACCCCCTGCCAAAGAATTATAAATAACCGGACAGGGTCCCTGTATGTAAATAGTTAAATTGTTGATGTACCCGGACGGGTGAATGTTCATAAAAAAGTTTTTTAATTTAATAAAAAAAAAAAAACACAGTTTTCTTACTTTTATTACAGTTCATCCTGCGACCCCATCGATCTCCTGTAAAAAAATGAAAAAAAAAAAAGTATACCACCTGACCGACGCAGCCCATAGTAACGAGTGTCCACGATGTCCAGCTCTGCTACATCAGAATGACAGGCAGAGCCTGTCATCCGGGCGCACGCTGATTACCTGCTTCCCGGCGGTTGACGTCATCGGATGGTTTACGGCCGGGATTACCCTGCAGTCACTGCAGTTATCGCGAAAAATGCATGTGACGCCAGGGAGAAGATAATGGCGGCCATCAAGCAGTCCAGGACGTAAACGCCGGAGTCTTCTGCCAGGTAAGTCCCGCTGATCCTGACAGACCCGCCCGACGGACACTACAGTGACAGTGACAAATCGTTTCCCGGTATTCGATATGACGAAAATATCGGTATTCGGAATCGAAAGGCCGATACAGCTAATATCGGCCGATACCGATATTTGCAGTATGTATCGCTCAACACTATTTATACATCCATAGCGGTAGGCACAAACGATTTCTAAATTTTTCCCCTTCTTGCCTTGGAAGGATTAGACGGCTGTGAATGTGCTCTTCTGATTCAAAAACAGCTCTTTATAGTGGGTGTGTATTATTGTTCATTATAGCCCTACATTTTCTTTGAATCATATCCTCCACTACTTCCTAAAGAGTCAAGATGGAGGCCAACAGTGACTTGCCTTCTTGATAAGTTTGTTGAGTTATTAGGTCAGCTATCGCACACTAATGCCCAGCAAATGATAGCAAAAAGATGGCGCTTGCTATACGGACGGGTTTAGAACATCTCCAGCATTTTATGCACACATTGAACGCCCTGAGCTTCCGCAGAAAGTACAGTCTGCTCATTCCCTTCTTGTGAACCCTTTTTTGTATGACACCTCCAATCAAGTTTGCTGTCAAGGTGAACCCCAATATTTGTAGCTCTCAAGAAAGTGTTCCCAAATAATAAAATAGCCCTTCCTGTAAATGGACATGTTATCCTTGGAAGGTGTCCCCACTGTGGTCAGGAGTGGGTTCAATCTTGAAAAGAGATCCAATCCCTTCCCACCTTGTGATTTTCTTTTTTTGGTTTTTTGATCCCTTCTTCCCAGAGCAATAAACTTGTTTATTTTTCTGTCAATATGGCCATGTAGGGATTGTTTTTTTTCTGGGTGAGTTGTACTTTTTAAGGACATCATTGATTTTACGATATAGTGTACTGGAAAAAGAGAAATTCCAAAGTGCGGTGAAATTTTCAAAAACGTGCAATTCAGCAATTTTTTCCCTGTTCATTAAAGGGAATCTGTCACCATTTTTGCTATATCAGATAAAGAATGATGAATAGTGCGTTCCATAAGCAACCTATCGTTACTATCATATATCCTGACACCCAAGTTTTCATGGCAAAATACCTGTTATGTTACGGTAGTGAGGAGTGCAGGTAAAAAAGGAAATACACCCGAGCAGTTGGAATCTATGAGATTGCAGTACCCCGACTAACCACCGCAACTAGAGGCAGCCGTGGAGCGTTCCTACGTTGGTCCTAGACGCCCCGTCACAGCCTGAGAAAACTAAAATACACCTAAAGATTTGAAATAGGAAAGCTATCTGCCCGGAGCAGAACCCCAAAGATAACAGAAAGCCCCCAAACATGTAATGGCGGTTAGACAAAAGGAAATAATGGGCACAGAAAGAAAATAGTATGAGCAAACGCTGGGGCCCAAACTATCTAAATAGAAAAGGATAGGAAGGGTACTTACTGCAATCTAGAAAACCCTGAAAAAACACCAAAATCTACTAATTTCAAAAACACTGAGATCACACGACCTTACCACTAAATTAGTTCTTGGTGTAAAAAAACAAAACAGCAGCCACTGAAAAAACTGGAAAAAGCAAAAGAACAAAATCAGTTGGCAAACAAAACTAAAGGGGGCAAAACCCCCGGGGGGGACCCTAAAGGGCCCCCCAAATCGGAAAAAATCAAAAAATACAAAAACCAAAATAAAAAATTTCTTATCGATACCGGGAATGCAACACACACACACTAAAAGGGGAAACGGGAAAAAGGTTTCCAACCAGAACAATTTTTCACCCAACCCTAGGGAAAATTGACCCCCTTTATAAAAACCAATCATAACACCTTTTCCCCAAACCCCAAACAATCCCACTATACCGCGGTAACCCCCAAAGGGGGACCCTTTCTGCTCAAACTCATCCCCAAACCCATTAAAACAAAAAAAAGAAACCCCCCCCTTAGGGGGGGTCACCAAACCCCATTTAGCAACCAGGTCGGTCAAGGGTTTTATGATACCACGGATAAGTCTCCTAGCAGGATTCCAAAACAAACCCCCAAAGAATTTCTTCCTGCCATAACCTCCCATTTAACCAAATACGGAGTCTTCGCTAAAAAACAAAATCCAATATTTTCTCAACCACATACTCCAATTCCCTAAACCCAAAAAACGGGGTCGGAGGCACAGCAGCAGGAACCACGGGCTCAACAAACCCCTTTTCAAAAAGGGACTTTTGGAAAAACTTAGGGATTTTAAAATTCCCGGGAAAAAGGGCAAACGAAAAAAACAGGATTAATAATCTCCATATCTTAAACCCAATAAACCTACTTAAATTTAAATCTACTCTCATAAAATTTTTTTAACAACCAACCAAGCCCCCCCCAATTTTAAAACCAAACCATCACCCAATGCCTTCAAACCCCCTTTCTCCTAAAAACCCAACCTCTCCACTCCCTTTCCCAAATCTCTCCCATACCTCAACAACAATAAACACCGGGAAAACAAAGCCTCCTCGTCCTGAAGAAAATCGGGGGTGAAACCCAAATTACAAAAAACAGACATCAAAGGGGCAGACTACCCATTATTAAACAAACCACCAAAAGGGCAAAAAAAACCCACCCAACCCGATCACAACACAAACATCTTAAAATCCCAAAATGCGGGTTTTTCTCTCAGTTTACCTTTGGTCTAATAAAGCCGGGGAAAAAACAATTAACCCCCATTTAGAACAAAAACCCTCCAAAATCGGAAACAAATACCCTCTTCAAACAATTTCTCGGGAAAGCCTGAAAAAAACCACTCCCAAGGAAAAACCCAAACCAAATTCAAGGGGGAAGGGCAACTTGGGAAAGGGCACAAGATGTATCTTTTTGGGAAAACCCCTATCAAAATTTTCCCCCAATGGGGTTTTTTCTCTAAAAAACAGAAGATAAATAAACCCCATAAAAAATTTTGGGCCCCGGGCCTTTGGGCCAAAAAACCCCTAAACAAACCACTGGGGGAGAGCAATTTTGGGGGGAAAAAAATCCCCGGACCCAAAAATTTCCCTAACATCGCAAACAAGGGGCCAAAAAAAAACCAAAAAAACCCCAATCTCTGGCCCAAAAATTTTTCCGGGGATCCCCCCCAAAATGCGGAACAATGAATCTCAGACACACACTCTTTTTCCTTTCCAACAAAAAAATTTTTCCCAAACGGGACGCTTGGGGGCCCACCCCCCGACACCCCTCCAACAAGTCCAAAATTTGGGGAAAGGGGGGGGAAAAACAACCCTCCTTCAAAAAAACAGAGGGTTTAGAAAATCGGGGGGGTCCCAAGGGAAATTTTCCCGAAGGGATCCCCTTAACATAAACAATCAGAAACTTGCCCCAAAAAAATCCCTAAAAAAGTATTCAGAAGGACGGAAAGAACGGAAGGAGCATTTGACCAAAGGGGCATACAAGGTACCAAAAGCCCTTCGGGGGGTTTTAATGCCGTTTCCATTCACCCCGTGCTTAAGCGAAAAAGGGTTATACGCCCCCCTGGGGCAGTTGGAAAACCCAAGTAGCTTTTTTTCACCCGGGAAAACAGGTCAAAATCAAGGTAACGGGTATTGTATTTCACGAATATTGTTCAAGGACAAAACAAAAAACCGGCCTTAAATGACCATCTTTTTTGGCCACAAAGAAAAAACCGCCCTGGGGGTAAAGGGAGGGGTTTATATACCCTTCTCAATGATTCCTTGATATAAGACCGCATAGCTCATTTTTTCAGGACAGACAATTAAAAAAGGGACCTTTGGGAATTTACTCCCTGGCACAATTCAATAGCGCAGTCAAGCCCTATGGGGAGGAAAGGGGAGCAGATTTACTTCGCTAAACACATCAGAAAAATAAAAAAAAATTCGGAAACATCCTGAGCCTGGGGGAGGCAGAAAAAACGGAGTTTTTGTATTAACACATGGCACCCCAAACCCTGGTTACAGACACAGTTTTCCAATCCAAAAACGGGATTATGAGAGTAACCAAGGGAAACCCACATAATGATGCGATTATATAAACCCAAAAAATTTTGCAGCACCCCCGGGTGATCAGGGTTCAACCTCATTATCCCCTGAGTAAAAACTGGGGTTTATTCTCACCAAAAAGGGAAGAATCGATCCCCAGAAAAGGAATAACTTTGTAGGGGTATCGGGAAAACCCCACAACGTTTACAAAATCAAAAATCCATGGGTTAATAGCTCCCTCCAGAACAACAAACCTGAGCAGAAAATGGGGACAAAGAGCATACAAGTGACAAAATTAAAAACTTAGTTAACAACCCAAACAACTACGTGCAAATGTTTTCCCCCCGTTGGGGCAGATGAAATACATGAGAGGCATACCACAGTAAAACATAACCCATTGCGCTTTCAAACTCATGACGCTGTCCCCCGACACCACTCAAACCAATGCAGGGGCTCGCAGTGGCTCACAAGAAACCCCACTCCACGCATACTTCTCCCTCAGCAAACGTCTGCCCAATTTAATCGCTAATGACTAGAATCATTTAGACCAGAGGGAAGGGGGTCCCACCATAACACCTTTACATTACTGACAAACCCTTCCCAAAAGGGCCGCCAAAGCTCGTCATTTCCCCTTGGGCAGGCGCCCACCTACGGGAAACCGACATATAACTCCGTCATCAAGCCCCCGATTTAATGCCAACAAGGCTTTTTCAGCTTGACATGACATTAGCTCATCTCAATAACCCCAAAGCCCGAAAAAACCCTTAAAACACTCAAAACAGGATCCCCAGGTATTTAGGGAAAAAAAAATCCTGAGGCGCCCCGCAGGAGAGAGTGATAATTTTAACGCTGGCGCGTTTTCCCGAGGACTTTGATTTTAAGGCAAAAAAACAATTTTCAAATTTTTTTGAAATTCTGAAACTAGCTCGATCCCCTAAAAACAAATCTGGCATGGGGTCCAGGTTCCACAACAGCAACCTAGCAAATATGCAGCAATATTAACCCCCCAGGGCAAGGATCCACACGGGGCCCAAAAAATGTGCAAACTCCTTGGGAGAAAAGATCCTCCCCAGCACCCCGAGATACAGAGGAAAAAAAAAAAAAAAAGCAAAAAACAGAAAAAACTCTTAAAACTTTTTTTCCTTCAAAATTTTTTTCCCCTTCTGTAGACCATACAATTTTTTATGGCGGTGATACGTTATGTTACGGTAGCTGAGGGTGCAGGTAAAAAAGGAAATACACCAAGAGTTGGAATCTAAGATTGCAGACCCTGACAAAAACCCCCGAAACTAAGGCAGCCGGGAGGTTCCACTTGGTCCTGACGCCTTCGCACGCCTGAAAACTAACTAAACTAAAGAAAAAAAAGGAAAACCCACGCCCGGAGCAAAACCCCAAAGAAACAGAAAGCCCCCAAACAGTAAGGCGGTTAGAAAAGGGGAAATACTGACACAGAAAGAAAATAGTAGACAAACCTGGGGGCCCCAAAATACTAAAAGAAAAGGGTAGGAAGGGTACTTACGCAATCTCAGAAAACCGAAAAACACCAACTCTATAAAATTTTAAAACACCTTGGGTCCACGACCTCTAAACCCCCTAAATTTTTTCCTGGTGAAAAAAAAAAAAAATAGAGCCCTGAAAAAACTGGAAAAAGCAAAGTACAAAACTGGGTAACTAAAAGAAGGGGAAAAGCCCCGGAGGGGGGCCCTAAGGCCCCACAAAGTCAGGGCAAAAGCAAAAATATAGCAAAAACACAAATAAAAAATTGGGCTTATCTGATAGAGGAGATGCAGACCCACAGCAGGCTACAAGGGGAAACCCGGAAAAAAGGTTCAGACCCGAACAATTGATCACCGGGAACCCCGATGGGGAAAAAGACTCCCTTTTATAAGACCAATCATAACACCTGATTCCCCTCCTCACAATCCCCACTAGTACCGCTTGTAACCACCAAGGGGGGGCCTCTGCCAAACTCATCTCAAAAACCCCTTTTACAACAATACCCTTTTTAAACTTCATATTTCTGTATCAAATACTTGCTCCGGTCCAAGGGCCGGGTTATTCGCATCCCCCCCCCTTGGCTGGTCTCAAATACTTTGTCTTGAATATCACAGACAGCGTACAGTGTCCCGCTTGGCGTTGAAACAGGACTCTCGCGTTGGCGCAGTGTGCTTTGCTAACATGGGCAAGTAGCAAATCATTAGGGGCCAGGGGTGCAGGATTAGATAGGTACCTATGATTAAAAAGGGGAAACGCACTATTCAGTCATATTTTTAAAATGATATAGCAAAAATGGGGTGACAGATTCCCTTTAAATGCAAAACTGCGGCCATTATGATTTTCCAGTTTATTCAAATTTGTGATTCCAAACATGTTAGGTTTTTTTTTTTAAGTGGGGAAAAGAAAAAAAACGCCATTTTCCCCAAAACCTGTAGAATCTCCATTTTTTTTTACTGGGGCGTGTGAGGGTTTATTTTTTGTGCGCTGAGCTGACTTTTTATTGAAAACCCCTTTTTTGGGAAGATATGGTGCTTTAACGCCATTATTTTCACTTTATTACAATGTTCAGCGCCAAAAAAAAACTAATTAGGCTTTTTTTTTTTTTTCTCCACCACTTCTCCATTTTGTCAATCTATAAAAAGACTTGCTGGCTAGTGCGTTTCGAATATTGGATCAAATCGATCAGCTGCAAAAAATGGAAAGTGCACGGCCCCCCTAAAATAACTTTGGTCGGTGTGTGACCGATTTTTTGGGATAAAATCGAACCAAAATCAGTATAGCACAACCCCCAAAACTGGCCCCATTTAAAATTTGATAAACCCTGAAAAACAATAAAATAGAAGCCTCACCCATTTTTAGGGAGGTAAACATAAATGAATATTAATTAAAAAAAAATAAAATATTCTCCATTTTTGTATTCTAGGTTTCATTGGAAAATAATAAAAGGACAAAGATTCGAGGAAACCCAATAATACGGTGTTGGAGACCAAAATTAAGCACTGTACAAGAAAAATTTGAAGACGGGACTGTTTAAGAAGCAGCCCCATGCAATTATGCAACACGGGGGAATACGAATGATGGACTTGAAGAGCGCAATGTCTGGAGCCTAATGATAATGTCCCAGGAAGTAATCCGGGGGATTAACAGGAAATAAAATCTTGTAGCCAGCACAAGGGGGTTATGAGAAAGAGAAAATAATAGGTTGTAGACAGAGCAGAAAAGGAAAAATTTTTATGACAGAGTTTTAACATATGGGGGGAATTTAAAGGCATATCCTTTTTAATTGAAAATTACGGTAATTGGACTATCGATGGGCTCGAAATTATCATTCTTTTGGTCAAGAAAGTGGGATCACAGGGAAGTTCTGCAAGTCAATAAGACAAGGGGAGAAAGCATGAGGAAATGGAAGTGACTCATTTGGGAAGACAATCACAGGTTTTTGGTAATTTTTTAGATATCTGTGCAGAAATTAAATTATACTTCTGAACATTTGGAAGATAGGTCAGGGACAGGACCTTAATCATGGGGCGCATTAGCCTTAATGGGGGCCAAGGATGGGATGAGTTTACGTATTTTACAGGAAAAAAAAGTTTTAATCAGAATAAACCACATAAGAGTGCAGTAATTCTTTATTTTAAAAAAATACCAAGACTTGATTTTTGGCACTCCAATGTATTACGGTTTTTTTCCTCTTCGTAGTGACCTCCGGCACAGACTGTACAGTGCTTGATCTCAAAAAAGGGACTCATGAGAGGCAGGACCAACCCGTCCATTAGGCTCCTCCAACCCCAAACACCACTTTCGCATAAAAAACAGTTTCTTTCAATTTTGGAAAAAAGGGGCATATGGGGCAGGTTGGTCCACAATCCATAACGTGTAAGTTTCCCTACACCTTCAAAAGCTGTATGGTCAAAAGCTCATTTGGCCAATATTTTTTCTTCCCCACCCCCATATTTTTCGATCCAAGCATGCATGGAAGAAGAGGAAAAGGGACTCTGGAAACTATGAGGGCAGAGTTTTAAGGAGTTGTTTGGACAATTCGTTAAAAAATTTTGTAAAAAAAAACTTTAAAAATTAGTAGAAAACACCAATTTTCATATAAAAATCCACTTTGTGTTCATAAATTTTTTTAGTTTTTTGTTTTTTCTTTTTAAAAAGAGGTGTTAAATTTTTTTGATTTGGTATCTCAGGAGAGAGGCAAAAAGGGAAATCACCAGGGGGTTGGAATCCTGATTGCAGTACCCTGACTAACCACCAAACAAAGGGCACCCGTGGAGGTTCCAACGAGGGTCCTAGACGCCTCGAACAGCCTGAGAATTTAAACACACCTAAAAGAAAAAAGAGGAAAGCTATCTCCCCCGGAGCAGACCCCCCCAAAAGAAATAGGAAGCCCCAAACATGTAATGGCGGTAGAAAAGAGGAAATACAGCAAGCAGAAAATTGTAAAAAAACAAAAGTTGGGGCCCCCAAAACCTGGACAGAAAAGGTAGGAAGGACACTTACGCAATCCAAAAAAACCCTAAAAAATACCAACTCTACTAATTGCAAAAACCCTGAATCACACACCCCACCACCTAAATAGTTCTCTGTGTCAAAAAACCAAGGCGAGCCACTAAAAAAAACTGGAAAAGGCAAATGAACAAATAACAGTGGCTCAATAAACCAGGGGCACAAGCCCCCGGGGGGGGACCTGGCGACCTCCCAGAAGTGCAGGGAACAACAAAAAAAAACACAAAAAAAAAAAAGCAGAAAATATTTTATCTGATGCAAAAATGCAGGAAAAACACAGCAAGCTCCCCAGTGAACCAAAAAACCACGGGTTGAGACAAGAAAAATTGATCACCGAAACCCTTTAAAAGGGGAGGGAACCCCCCTTATATAAGAAAATCTTAACTCCTGATTGCCAATCCCCTTGAATGTTCAGCACTGTTTGAACCCCCAAGAAGCTTCGCCAAATTCTTTTTAACACATTCAAACATTAAATATTTTTTGAAAAAAAAAGTGCATTTTAACTTTTTTGAAGCTCATCCTACAAATCTGGCCCAAAAAAAACACTGTCAAACCTAGCAAAAAAGCTCAAAGAAGTCTGTTTAAAACCCTCAAAAAAGCTTCAGGAAAAGAACTCCAACAAAAGAGCATTCCATATTTTTTCCACTTGAAAATAGTTTGGGAAAACACTTTGGGGATATGTTCCCACAATGATTTTTGATTTTTTCATTGTGTAATAACTAGAGTTGAGCGATACTTCCGATATCCAAAAATTCGGTCGGGGTGGTATCGCCGATCACACAAAATAGGCAACCCTTACCGATACCGGAAAACCAAAGTAACTATGGGAAAAAAAATCGGAATTAAAAAAAAAACCCTTTTGCCTTGTTGGATAATGACATGAAGGAAACACCAAAGATAATTAGAATTTTTGGGGGAGGTTGAGGAGACATTAAAAAGGTAGTTTTAACCCAAAACCCAAGGAATAGCATTTAAAAATTTTTTTTTTAAATACTTTTGGATTTACGAAAAATTGACAATGTTTTTTAACCTTTTTTCTATTTTCGCAAATATGTAAGTTTCAAAAATTCCCTGTCTTCACCTTTTTAACTTTGCCACAATTTCCCTTCATAATCTTTAGCAGATCATCTTGTCATCAAATAAATTTTTCACTTCACCTTTTTTTCTTCTTCTTAACTTCTTGCTTTTCATTTTTTGTTAACATTACCAATTTTTCTTATTTTAAATATTATTTTCTTCATATTAAACCCCCTAAAATGTAAAGTTAACCCTTTCTATAATTTAATTTTCCCAATTTAATTTTCCCTTTTAATTTCATTTAATTTCTTTAAAAAATTCAGGGATGAGAAGGAACAGTATTGGGGTATATCGCGCAGAGAACAGTAAAATGAATTATAGACCATGTATATCGTTATGGGACAAAACAGGGGACATTACACACTCGAAAGGAAATCACATTCGTCATCAACATTTACTGCGTTAACGAATAAACAGGATCATGAACACAGACCCTCGAACTAATCACGTTTTACAAGAATACTACTCAGATTATATAAGTGGAACATACGGGAAATGCGGGGGGTCAGACCTTTCTAGATGGAAACGGTTACCATCCTTCACAAACTACAGCTTCTCCTTTTAAAAAAACCAATTGAGGGGGACAAGTGACAGCGGCGATAAGTGACTTTAAATCCGGAAAGCTCCAGACCTGACGGTTTTTCAGTCAATTTTTAAAATTATTGAGTGAGGATATCCCTCCCATTTGGGAGGGGACCTTCAATCAAAATATTGAGACGGAGGGGTTTCCCACCATTCAAACTGGCACACATGAAATGCACTAAAACCCCAAAAAACCTTCACATCTGCTGGATCCAAAAGTCCATTCTCACTCATTGACCAGGAATCAAGCTTTTGTCCAGGATCATGGCAGATCGTTGAGTAGCATTCTTCCAAAAGCTGAAAGGGGCCCTCACAAGTGCCTTTGTTAGACCAAAATCGCCCATGAATAACATTAGGAAAGTAATAGATTGTAGATAAATATCTTGTCTGACAACATCGATCCTGTCATGCTACCTTAGAGGGGGATAAGGAATTTGATAGGGGAGCTGAAGTTGGTTCCAATGGTCCTGGACAAAATTGCCATGAGAGGCACGTTTTGACTTCCTAACGGGTGCACGCCCCCTTAAAAAAAGGGCCCCTTTTTCCATGCTTTACGGTGCATGCAATCTCCAACATCACGAAAGGTATCCTTCACTCATCCCAATCCGGAAAAATTTTATAAAATTTTTCCGTGTTTTTACAGTGACTCCACGTATGGAATTTTCCTGATTAATGCCCATGCGGTCTCGGGAAATTGGGGGGAACACCCAAAATACCGGGACCGCATTTCACAGCACAAATCCACCATTTGGGTTTTAAAAAACTGATTTACCTATACCCGCATTTCCGCCCTGGGCATAATTTTTTTCCCCTTTGAAATACCGGTGATAGCCATGACCCGTCTCACGCAAGGGGGAGACGGGGCAAACAGTTAAAAACCAGGAACCCTTTTGGATCTTTTCATTTCAAACAGGGGAAACCCAATGGGTTAAAAAAGAATACGGGGCTTCCTTAGATTCTCGGGTTGGGCCCAAAAAGATCATATTATTGTTTTAATTTTACTTTTTTTTTTCTTCCGAGATTAAAGAACGGGGGTAATCATCATTATTTCGTAGAGTATTTTCCCAACACATGTCCGGCGCAATGAAT
>JARQOD010014007.1:0-12336 GCA_033576555.1 Oophaga sylvatica
TTGGGAGGGACATCATTTCGTAGGAGGGGATTGGCTGTACGCCGCAGGACTAGAAGGTGTTTCTTCTGCGGGAAAGAGGGACATTTTGTTGGGGGATGTCCATCCCGTGCCTTGTTGAGCAAAAAGTCGCCGGAAAACTGTTAATCCCAGGTTGTGTGGTGGACGACAACCTGGGAGTATGTATTTCGTCCGCTAGTTCTTCTCAGTTCCTTGTACCAGTGGGGTGGTGGTTGGTACGAGAGTGGAGAGATTTTCTGTTCTTGATAGTGGGTCCGGGGCTAATCTGGTGACGCTCAGTTTGCTCAGGCTCAAGGTATGCATCTGAGTGTATTGGTCAAACCGATCCCTATATTCTCCATTGACGCCAGGCCTCTCGGCCAAGGTAGCTTTGTTCATGAGGTTCATAACATTGACCTTCGGGTAGGGGCAATACATAGGGAACTATTATCTTGTTATGTGTTGGAGGGTCTACCTACTCCTATTGTGTTGGGACTTCCTTGGTTGGTTAAACATAACCCTGTGATTAATTGGCAGTCCAGAGATATAAGCCAATGGGGGGAGTTTTGCAAAAGTAACTGCATGAACACAGTCATCAGTGCGGTCGTGCCTAGTACTTTGCCTCCTTTTTTGGAGGACTTTGGGGATGTGTTCTCTGAGGAGGGGTGTCAGGAGTTGCCTCCTCATCGCGTATATGACTGCTCTATTAATTTACTTCCTGATGCTAAGTTACCTAAAGCTAGGTATATAACCTTTCTGGTCCTGAGAGGCAGGCTATGAAAGATTATATTTCGGAAAGTCTGGCCAAAGGGCATTATTAGACCTTCATCTTCCCCAGTGGCCGCGGGGTTCTTCTTTGTGAAGAAAAAAGATGGAGGCCTACGCCCTTGCTTGGATTTCCGCGAACTTAATCGGATTACTGTTCGAGATCCGTATCCACTCCCTCTGATTCCTGATCTCTTCAATCAAATTGTTGGCGCCAAATGGTTCTCTAAATTGGATCTCAGGGGGGCGTATAATCTGATTAGGATAAAGAGGGGGATGAGTGGAAAACGCGTTTAACACGCCGGAGGGACATTATGAGAACCTTGTCATGCCTTTTGGTCTGACTACTGCACCAGCAGTATTCCAACATTTTGTTAATGACATTTTTCGTCATCTGGTGGGGCTGTTTGTGGTCGTATATTTGGATGACATTTTAATTTACTCACCAGATCTTGTGTCTCACCAGGAGCATGTGAGACAGGTGTTGCAGATCTTGCGAGACAATAAACTATACGCCAAACTGGAAAAGTGTGTATTCGCCGTACAGGAACTTCAGTTTTTGGGTTTCTTGGTGTCAGCCTCCGGTTTCCGTATGGACCCTGAAAAGGTGAGAGCAGTGCTTGAATGGGATCAGCCAGAGGATCTTAAGGCTCTGCAGCGTTTTCTGGGTTTGCTAACTACTACCGGAAATTTATTTGTAATTTCTCATCTGTTGTCAAACCTCTCACTGACATGACAAGAAAAGGGACGGATTTTTCTAAATGGTCGGACAAAGCTTGCCAAGCTTTTTTCCTCTTTGAAAAAATGTTTTGCTTCGGCACCCGTTCTCATCCAACCAGATGCATCACAGCCGTTCGTTGTGGAGGTGGACGCGTCTGACGTAGGGGTGGGTGCAATATTGTCCCAGGGTCCGTCCCCTGGTAAATGGCATCCGTGCGCTTTCTTTTCTAAAAAATTGTCGTCCGCCGAAAGGAATTATGATATCGGCAATAGGGAACTTTTGGCCATTAAGTTGGCTTTTGAAGAATGGCGTCACTTTTTGGAGGGGCAGTTCACCCGGTCACCGTCATTACTGATCACAAGAACCTGCTGTATTTGGAATCTGCTAAGCGTCTGAATTCCAGACAAGCTCGATGGTCGTTGTTTTTTACCAGGTTTAATTTTGTTGTCACTTATCGCCCTGGATCTAAGAATGTTAAGGCGGATGCCTTGTCTCGCAGTTTCCCAGGGGCCGGGAAAATGGATGACCCGATTCCTATCCTTCAGGAGGGGGTGGTAGTGTCGGCTGTATGTTCTGAGCTTGAGGAGGAGGTGTTAGAGGCTCAGGGGGACGCCCCTGCAGGACCTCCAGGGAGACTGTTTGTCCCAAATCAGTTAAGACAAAAGGTTATTGAGGCACATCATAATTCTGCTTTAGCAGGACATCCAGGGAGTAAGGCTACTTTAGATCTCCTTTCTCGCCGGTTTTGGTGGCCTAACGTTAATAAAGATGTTTTAACTTTTGTCGCGTCCTGTGGGGTTTGTGCTCGCTCTAAGACCCCTCATACCCGTCCGTCTGGGACCCTCTTACCCTTGAAACTTCCGGAGCGTCCATGGACTCATTTGTCTATGGACTTCATCACGGACCTTCCTCAGTCGTCAGGGAAGACTGTCATACTGGTGGTTGTTGACAGGTTCAGTAAGATGGCACATTTCATTGCTCTTCCTGCCCTCCCTAATGCTAAAACTCTGGCGCAGGTGTTCATTGGGGAGATTGTGAGACTTCATGGGTTGCCTTCTGATGTGGTGTCAGATAGGGGGTCTCAGTTTGTGTCCAAGTTTTGGAGGGCATTTTGTTTACGTCGGGGATGCAGTTGTCATTTTCCTCAGCTTTTCATCCGCAGACCAATGGTCAGACAGAGCGTCTGAATCAAAGCCTAGAGACTTATCTTCGGTGTTTTGTCTCAGAGAACCAGGAGGACTGGTCTTCTTTCTTGCCTCTGGCAGAGTTCGCTCTTAACAACAGGCGGAGCGAGTCCACTGGTAAGTCCCCGTTTTTTGGGGCATATGGTTTTCATCCCCAGTTTTGTACATTCAATGGGGGGGCCCTTCTGGGGTTCCTGAGGAGGACGTTTCTCGTCGTCACTTGCTTCAGTGTGGAGAGGTGTATTGAATAATCTGAGTGCTATGGGGAACCGTTATAAACGTATGGCTGATAGGAGGAGAGTTTCTGGTCCAGATCTTAATGTGAACGATCTGGTATGGTTGTCTACCAGGAATATAAAACTTAAAGTTCCCTCCTGGAAGCTGGGCCCCAGATTCATCGGGCCGTACAGGATCAGTTCCATAATTAATCCTGTGGCATTTCGTCTGGACCTCCCTCCTACGTTTAAAATCCACAATGTGTTCCACAAGTCATTACTTAAGAGGTACGTGGCACCAGTCATACCATCACCTCTACCTCCTCCTCCAGTGGTGGTCAATGGTAACTTGGAGTTTCAAGTGTCAAAGATCATTGACTCACGTCTGAATCGCCGGTCCCTTCAGTACTTGTGCATTGGAAGGGGTATGGTCCAGAGGAGAGGACGTGGGTTCCTGCGTCTGACATTAACGCAGATCGTTTGGTGCGGACCTTCCACAGAACTCACCCGGGCAAAACCTGGCCCTGAGGGTCCGGAGGCCCCTCGTAGAAGGGGGGGTACTGTCATGTGTGCATCGCCACGAAGATCGTCGCGGTTGCACAGTCTGACTTCTCACAGCTGAGTTGCTGTTTCTTTGGGTTTGGCAGTTAGGGAGTTAATTCTGTCTGTGCTCAGTTCTGGGACTGGGTGCAGTTTTCTCCCGGCTGCAATTAATTATTTGTTGATTGGTTTCCTTTAAATCTCTGGTTGTCTGTGTTGGGAGTTGCCAGTGAAATTCTTCATGCAGACCACAGATAGGATTGTATCTGTATAGACTTAAGTTAAAGAGCTCCTTAGTTGTTTTTAAGCTCACCTTGCTTAGAGTTTAATATCCCAGATCATTTGTGTTCCTTCTGTGTTTGAGTGTGTATGCAAGTCTGTGTTTTCTCCAGTCTGTCTTGTATGTCTAATCTGTGTATTTAGCAGAGATCAGGCCATATCCCTCTGGTGTTAATCAGAATCCTTCTTAGGACTGATTACAGGGTTCAGGGACTGATAGGAGACAGGGTTAGGCTGGAGACTTGGACCTCTGAACCATTATCAGTACCTCCAAGGTGAGGGATTAGTTAGGACCCCAGTTTAGGGTCAGGTTAGACCCCTGGTCCTCCTCTTTCCTGTGACAGTGTATCAAGTCCTCAAGATTAACCCTGAGTTCAACGGATATCGTGTCAGGTAAATCTATTCTATATTTACATGCTGATGTTGCTAATCTATATGTTGTATAGAGTGTGGTTCTTTTAAGAATAGTTTACTGACATCATACACATATCATAAGACCGCGTGACAGATTGGCACCTTCCAGAAGATGTCTCCACTCGGAGAAGGCAACTTTAATGGCTAACAGTTCTTTATTACCGATGTCGTAGTTCTTTTCTGCAGATGACATGGTGTGGGAAAGAAACGCACATGGGTGAAGTTGCATCTTGTCCCCAACTCGCTGAGACAGAATGGCTCCCACTGCAGAGTCCGAGGCATCCACTTCGACAGTAAATGGCAATTCAGGATTTGGGTGTACTAACAATGGAGCAGACGTAAAAAGAGTTTTCAACTTGTCAAAAGCCTCCTGTGCCTCCGGAGACCAGAAAAATGCTTTGGTCTTTTTTGTTAGTGTAGTAATTGGTAGTATGATCCGTGAAAAGTTCTTTATAAATTTTCGGTAAAAATTAGCAAATCCTATGAAACGCTGGACGTCTTTTAAATTTCTTGGAACAGGCCAGTCCACTACAGCATTGATTTTGCCGGGATCCATGCTCAGACCTTCTGGGGAGATGATATATCCCAGAAATTGGATACTGGTTTGTTCAAACTCACATTTTTCAAGTTTAATGTAAAGATGGTTCTCCTGTAGTCGTTCCAAGACTAACTGGACGTGCCTGTGATGCTCTTCCAAGGTGTCTGAAAATATAAGAATGTCATCGAGATAAGCCACAACGAATTGGTCCAAGAAATCTCGAAATACATCATTAATAAAATGTTGTAAGGTGGCTGGGGCATTGCTAAGGCCAAAGGTCATAACCAGAGATTCAAAATGTCCATATCTCGTTCTGAAGGCGGTCTTCCACTCATCTCCTGGGCGAATCCGTATGAGGTTGTAAGCCCCTCTAAGATCCAGCTTCGTAAAGATTTTCGCAGAACGGAGTCTCTCAAATAGTTCAGGAATCAAGGGTAGCCGGTAGCGATTCTTGACAGTGATATTATTCATCTCTCTGTAGTCAATACATGGCCGCAGAGTGGAGTCTTTCTTTTCAACAAAGAACAGGGGTGCCCCAGCTGGAGATGTGGAAGGTCGAATAAAGCCTTTCTCTAAATTTTCATCCAGGAACTTTCTTAATACCTTCAATTCAGGTTCGGAAAGATTGTAAATCCGTCCAAATGGAATGGTGGCTCCTGGCAGCAATTCAATGGGACAGTCGTAAGGACGGTGAGGAGGTAATTGATCTGCTTTCTTCTTACTGCAGACATCAGAGAACTGCTGATATTGAGGTGGTAGTTTCTCTTCCTTCTCATGCGAAATCTCAGAGATTTGGACTTGTTGGAGAACAGGGGGTTCCTTATGACAATTATTCTTACAGTAGTCAGATGGAAAGGTGATGGTCCTTGATGCCCAGTTGATAGAAGGGTTATGGACTGAAAACCAGGGGATCCCTAGAATAATCGGAAATTTCGGAGATGAAATAAGGTGGAAACTGACAGCTTCATGATGATCCGGTTCGATACAAATCTCCAGTTCGATTGTCTAATGCGTGACAGGTCCAGAAGACAAAGGTGATCCATCCACAGTTTCCATTTCAATTGGTGTGGATTTGGTCCTACTGGAAATATTATTATCACGTGTAAATTTTAAGTCCATAAAATTTCCTCCTCCCGAATCCAACAGGGCAGAGCATTGTATTTTTTGGGTGCCCATTACAACCTGAATGGGGATTACAAAATGAGATGATGTAGTATGTATTTTGTCTATTTCTGGCGTTACTGATGAGATAGTCTGCAAGATGGAATCCGACTTCTGAGAAAGGTCCGTATTGCTGGCAGACCTGTTGTTGGTAAAGGCTATAGTCCTTTTGTTAGGACAGTTGATGGCATAGTGTCCAGGGTCCCCACAATAGAGGCAGAGATGTTCTGCACGTCGCCTCTCCTTCTCCTGTGCAGAGAGTGGTCTTCGGATGACGTCGATCTGCATCGGTTCAGACACGCCTTGTGTCTTTTCTTGGTGGTCTGATGCTGAAAATGAGAAGCCAGGGCTATTCCCAAGTGCTCACAGTCTCTCCTTTCAGTAAGTCTCTGGTCAATCCGGATACATAGTTGAATAAAGTCCTCCAACTGGTCAGGGGTCTCAACCCTGGCAAGCTCGTCTTTCACTGGTTCTGATAAGCCTCGTCGAAATTGACTTCTCTGGGCCGCTGGATTCCAGGTGTGTTGGCCACCCAGCGACGGAACTCCGATGTATATTCCGCAACAGAGCGACGTCCTTGGCGCAAATTATGTAATTTGGTTTCTGCTGTCGCACAGTGGTTTGGGTCATCAAAAACTTGATTCATAGCTGCGATGAAAGCGTCCAGGTCATTAAGGAGACCATAGTCCTTTTCTACATAAGGTGAAGCCCAAGCAAGAGCTTCATCCGTCAGGAGATTTATCATGAAAAAAACTTTCTTCCTCTCACTGGTAAAGGGAGCAGGTTGCATCTGGAAGTATATGCGGCATTGATTGAGGAATCCTCGGTACTGCTGGCGATCCCCACTGAACTTTGCAGGCAGCGGCAGCCGCGCGTTTGATTCGGACCCTGAATTGCGCACGTCCAGAAGTTGTTTTTGTAGCTTAATTACTTCCTGTTGTAGACCCGTGAAATCAGTTTGTAACTTGGAATATTTTCCTTGAGAATCAGTACAAAAACTTTGAAGCTCCGTAACTTGCCGCCTCAGGGTGTTCACAGCGGACTCCATTTTGGCGCGAGATTATTCTGTCAGGATCCCGTCTGGGTTGGAGCCGATGTTACTGCAAACACTAGGGGAAGCAGAGGCAGGTAGCGTAGTCAGGTGGCAGCCGGAGGTCGGTACACAGGAAAGGCAGTGTTTGTAGCAGAGGAGCAGGCAGATAACGTAGTCAGGTGGCAGCCGGAGGTCGGTACACAGGAAAGGCAGTTCGGTAGCAGAGGAGCAGGCAGATAACGTAGTCAGGTGGCAGGCCGAGGTCAGTTCACAGGAGAGCAGTGTTTGTAGCAGCAGGAACAGCAGGAGAAAGAGCTTGACTAAAGGCTGGAAGCACAATAATCTCGCAATGACACACCCACAGGGCCAGGTTTATATAGGGCGTGTAATTGGCAATCAGAGGCCAAACGAGAGAGCACTGGGTGAAGCCGATCAGGAAGAACAGTCAATGGTATCTGGGTTCAGCAAGGAACTCTGTAGCAAGCAGAATAGCTCAGATGGTAGAGCTGCCGGCCGGTGGACAAGAGACACTGGGTTCGATTCCTGACATCCAGTGTCTGTGGCGCACCTGTGGAGTACGAGCGATTCGAACGACACCGTATCATCCACAAACAAATGGACTTTGTGAACGATTTAACGGCACTCTGAAGAATATGCTGAGGGCCTTCACTGACAGAGATTCAGACTGGGAGGAGTACCTACCCCATCTCTTGTTTGCCTATCGGGAAGTTCCTCAGGAGTCCACCGGGTTTTCCCCCTTTGAACTCCTCTATGGGAGAAAAGTCCAAGGACCCTTAACTCTGCTCAATGAATACTGGGCGGGGCAAGTTGAAGATACAGGAGCACCTGTTGTCCCTTATGTCCTAAAGCTGCGAGAAACCCTGGCTCAACTTGCTAGTTTAGCCCAGAATCAAGTGTGTATGGCTCAAACCCGACAGAAGACCTGGTATGATCGTAAGGCACGCTATCAGGAGTTTGTAGAAGGAAAACAGGTCTTAATGATTATTCCCCATCCACAAAATAAACTGCAGACCACGTGGGAGGGTCCCTTCCGGGTTCTCAAGAAACTAAATGATACCAATTACCTTCTTGCTTTAGATGATCAGGGACTAAGACAAAAGACTGTTCATGTGAATATGATTAAGGAATACCACGACCAGAACCTTCCAATGATAGCAAGCTGACGGCTAGCTTCAGAAGACGGTCACGAGGAAGAGGACTCCCTACCTGATCTTGTGGAAGCCGAGAGAGCCCCTTCCACTGTGGAACAGGTTCCTCTGGGAGATCACCTGGACCCCTTACAGAAAGACCAGATGCTGGGAGTGCTTCAACAGAGACGGGCTGCCTTCTCATCTCAACCAGGTCTAACCACCGTCACCCAACATCATGTGGACACTCAGGGTATCCGTCCCATACAACAGGCTCCTTACCGGGTACCTGAATCAGTTCGAAACACCATGCAGCATGAACTAGAGGAGATGTTACAGCTTGGGGTAATCCAGGCCTCTCATAGCCCTTGGGCCTCTCCTGTGGTGTTAGTACCCAAGAAGGATGGGAGTACTCGATTTTGTGTGGACTACAGACGACTTAACGACCATACTGTCAGTGATCCTTACCCAATGCCCTGTATTGACGAACTTCTAGACCGACTGGCTGAGTCCCGATATGTCACTACCTTAGATCTCAGTAAGGGATACTGGCAAATTCCTCTGACGGAGCAAGGGAGAGAACGGTCCGCTTTTATAACCCCTTTGGTCTGTACGAATTTCTACGCATGCCTTTTGGAATTAAACATGCCCCGGCAACCTTCCAGAGAATGGTAGACCAGATCCTTCAGGAATGTGGGGACTTTGCTTGTGCCTACTTAGATGATATCGCCATCTTCAGCCAGACGTGGGAGGAACATCTGAATCAAGTAGCCGTTATTCTTGACCTGATTCTTGCAGCCGGCCTAACCATTCGACCCGATAAATGCCAATTGGGGATGGGTGAAGTTCAGTACCTAGGGCATCGAGTAGGGGGCGGGAAGCTCCGTCCGGAACCTGCAAAAATCCAGGCTATTAGAGACTGGCCTGTACCCAAACTAAGAAACAAGTTATGGCTTTTTTGGGCACTGCCAGCTATTACCGAAAATTTGTTTCTCATTTTAGCACTGTGGCCAAGCCTCTTACCGACCTGACCAAGAAAACGATGCCCAGGCTGGTAATCTGGACTCCAGCCTGTGAGGAGGCTTTTAACCGGCAGAAGGACGCCCTGGTCTGTGACCCTGTTCTGGCTGCTCCAGACTATAAGAGGCGATTCATTGTGCAGACGGACGCCTCTGCTTATGGATTGGGAGCTGTACTCAGCCAGGTGAATGCAGCGGGGGACGAGCACCCCGTCGCCTACCTCAGCAGGAAACTGCTGGACCGAGAAGTGGCCTATGCAACTGTGGAAAAAGAATGTCTGGCTATAGTGTGGGCCCCCGGAAACTAAAGCCGTATCTGTATGGACGAGAATTCTCTGTGGTTACTGATCACAATCCCTTCACCTGGCTGAACAGAGCTTCTGGGGACAATGGACGCCTACTATGATGGAGCCTGGCTCTGCAGCCCTATAACTTTACCATACAGTATAGAAGAGGCAGCCAACACCAAAATGCAGATGGACTGTCCAGGCAGGAGGAGCCCTGAGTCCGGTCAGCCCTGCCTGTGTGTACTTAACAAGCGACCTGTAGAGGTCCCTCGTACGTACACAAGATTGGAGGGGAAGGAATTGTCATGATACATAGTTTGCCCTGTCCTGCATTTCTGTATAACTTTGTTCCTCCATCATCATTTAACTTAGGCTTATGTCAACACAGCTAGAGGACTCCCCATTGTTCTCCTAAGCCGGGGGAGAACTCACAATACACATTCATATAGACATATCGGAGCCATGCAATGGACCAAACCATTGACTAGGAGGTGGGAACCTCTCCTCCCCTTGGGCTGTTCCCAGTAGCCCAAGACAAGGGACTTATGCGTGACCAGTGTTGTGTTGGGAGATCTCTAGAGAAAAAGGGTGAGGGCTCTTAGCTGCGGCAAGACCTCACGTTGGTCTGTGATTTTGGACTTATTATGGACATCAGGAATAACATGGATATTTGATTTGGTATGCTGCCTGCCTCAATAAATCCTGTTGGATTGTTCTTAGCCCGGTGGTCTCTTCTTGCTCTGCCGCATACCCCGTCACAATTTTCGCCTACATAACATTGGTTTCTTTTTATTCGATATTTGGGAGGCAGAATGAACAAACAATTGAACACCACACACTACTGGCTCATCCAACAAGGTTTTCTATTAGACTGTGAACTGTCATTGTCTTGGTAAATAATTACATTTTTTTACATAGCTTGCAATTTTTATGGACAGTTTAAGTAAAAATGTTCAAAAATATAAAACTCAAGGATATTTTATTTAAAAAAAAATTGTTTCTTATATTAGCAGATGACTGTACCAGGAGATCAGAGGGACAGCTGACATCTTCAATTTTTAAATCTGATGACCTTGAGCTCCTACAAGATACAACTGAAGTGAATGCCATTACTCCAGAAACATCATCATCCATTCACAGCAAAGATCTGTCATCTGATCCTATGAAACAGATCCCATCTTCTGATTCATTACTGACAACTAAGGAAAATCAAAGTCACAAAAGAGCCATTAAAAAACAAACTGCTTCTAAAGCAAAGAAGCCATTTTCATGTTCAGAATGTGGGAAATGTTTTACATGGAAATCACATTTTGTTATTCACCAAAGAACTCACACAGGGGAGAAACCTTTTTTTTGTTCAGAATGTGGCAAATATTTTGTACAGAAATCAAATTTTGTTAACCACCAGAGAACTCACACAGGGGAGAAGCCTTTTTCATGTTCAGAATGTGGGAAATGTTTTAACAATAAATCAAATTTTGTTCTTCACCAAAGAACTCACACAGGGGAGAAACCTTTTTTTTGTTCAGAATGTGGCAAATATTTTGTACAGAAATCACATTTTGTTAACCACCAGAGAACTCACACAGGAGAGAAGCCTTTTTCATGTTCAGAATGTGGGAAATGTTTTAGCTGTAAATCAGATTGTGTTAATCACCAGAGAACTCACACAGGGGAGAAACCTTTTTCATGTTCAGAATGTGGGAAATTTTTTGCACGTAAATCACATGTTGTTACCCACCAAAGAACTCACACAGGTGAGAAACCTTTTTTTTGTTCAGAATGTGGGAAATATTTTGCACATAAATCACATTTTGTTACCCACCAGAGAACTCACACAGGGAGAAGACTTTTTCATGTTCATAATGTGGGAAATGTTTTAGCCATAAATCAGATTGTGTTCATCACCAGAGAACTCACTCAGGGGAGAAGCCTTTTTCCTGTTTAGAATGTGGGAAATGTTTTATCCAGAAATGGCATCTTGTTAGACATCAGAGCAGTCACACAGAGGAGAAGCCTTTTTCATTTACTTAATGTGGGAAATACTTTACTTGGAAATAAACTGTTAATAAACATCAGAGATGTCACATTGGTGTTATGATTTGGTAACCTGAGGAGGATAATAGAGAAATAGGCTAGACAACCAAACACCCAGAGAGGTTGGTAACTTAGCAGATTGCAGACCCCCAAACTGACAACACAACTAGAATTAGCCGTGGGACGTACCTACGATGCCCTAGACGCCTCGAACAGCAAGAGTTAACTAAGCCTAAAGAGAGGGGAAGGCTAAACTGCCCCAAAGTAGAGCCCCCAAAGGAATAGATAGCCCGCAAACATATATTGCCTGTGAGACAGATGAAGTACTAAACACAGGCAGAAAATAGAGAAAACAAATGCAGGGGGCCAAACTGTCTGGATACAACAGGACAGGAAAGGATACTGTCTGCAATCCTGCAAAAACCCTAAGAAAAATTCCAACACGTCTGATATGCAAAAATACTGAGGCCACACGACCTCTCCCCCACTAAATCAGAACTGTTGTGTGAACTGGATGCAAAACAACAGATACTGAAATAACAGAAGACTAGAAATACAGAAAAGACTGACTTAAGCTGTGGCAAAGGAAAACAGATTCCAGGACAGGTCCCAGCAGGGATTTCGGCTGAACTCACACCAAGGCAGAGAACAGAGAAAAGCAAAAAGGGAAAAAATGCCACAGATTAAAACAGATAAATAACTTATCTGAAAGATGCAGGACAAAGCAGGGATCAAGCAGACTTCCAGAAGGCTCAGGAAGAAAACCAAATCACCGGCAACAACTAAGGGAAGGCTGCTCACTTAAATCTGTCCAGTCAGTAACACCTGTCCTCCAATCATCCTCTTCAGGTGATTGATTCTGTCAGCCAGACCAGCTCCATTACCAGCAGCAACCACCAGAGGAGCCCAAACTCACAAGCCGATCAAAAGTGTTCACAACACATAGGGAGAAGCTTTTTATGTTCATAATGTTGGGAAAAGTTTTTAAAAAAATTAAA
>JARQOD010014008.1:0-12319 GCA_033576555.1 Oophaga sylvatica
TTGCTGTAATTTATTAAAGAGACTTAATTGAAGTCATTTTTCTTTATCCCTTTTTTTCCGGTCAAAATCAGATCAGACATACAGATTTTGCAGCTCTGCAAATATTTATGAGAATGAAATTATTTTGCTTCTAGAAAGTGCAGTTTACATGCATGTCTGAAATAAATGTGGGTCATTAAAGTTGTGAAATATTTATTAAAACTTCCTGTTTCCATCTAATGATAATTACAGCACAACATGACATCTTCTAATCATTAGTATTTGTCTTGTTGCAGTTATTAATACATTCACTTTATTCCAAGGAAGCCATCAAGTTGCAAAGTCAGTCGTTATGACTGTGATAAGATAGAACAAAATAATTATGTAGAGAATATGGCACAACGATTACTGTAGAGGAGGGTAGAGTTGAGCGATACTTTCCGATATCCTAAAGTATCGGAATCGTAATGGTATCGCCGATATCACTAAAATATCGGCGATACCCGATACCGATACCGGAAGTCCCATGTAAGTCTATGGGAACAAAATATCGAAATTAAAAAAAAACCATTCTTGCCTTGTTGGTTAATTGTACATGAAGGAAAACAAGAAGAGTAATGTAGAATGTATTGGGGGAGGTTGAGGAGACATTAAAGGCATAGATGTTTGACCCAATCCAATGGAATAGCATTATTTATTTTTTTTTAGGAAATACGTTCGGATTGACGAACAAATTGACAATGTTGTTAACCTTTTTTCTATTTTGTCAATATGTCTGTTTCACAACTTCCATGGTCTTCACCTTTTTAACTTTTCACACACTTTCTCCTTCATAATTTTCAGCAGCATCATCTTTCTCATCAAATTATTCTTCATCTTCACCTTATTAATCTTCTAAAACTTCTTGCTATTCATCTTTTTGTTAACATTACTTATATTGTTCTTATTAAACAGTTATTATTCTTCATATTCTACTTCTTCATCTTCTTCCTATTCATCCTTTTCATCATATTCTTATTTGTGACAGACATTCCTGTACTTGTAATCTGTAAAACTCTGAATTTTCATCCTTCCGTTCTTGCTGTCACGAAAGATTTTAATTACAACAGTATTTGTCCGCGTTCAGTTTAGCCTGCAGCAGCATCAGGCATTTTCCAGGGCACCACGAGGAGGAACGGACTCACCCCATACACTGCTTAGTCTTCTTCTGCTTAGAATTTAGAGCATATATTTTGCTCTTCATTTTGGTCTTATACTTAATGTTCTTCTGCTTTTTGATCTTCTGCTTATTGTTCTTCTGTCTCTTTTTCTGTATCTTGTAGTTTGTCTTAACCTTCTTTGTCCTGTTGGTGATGGTACAAAAGCCAATGGAAGTAACGAGGACCAGCTGACTGTGCTGGAACCCGAGGGTCAGCAGAAGGAAAAGAGCCAATGGCACAACCGAGGACCAGCTGACGTTACTGGGACACGGTTACTAAGCAGGAGGTACCTGTGCTCCAAAGCACTACCAAGGACCAGCAGACGTTGCTGGAACTCGGATACCGACATGGAGGCACCTACGCCAAAGGCACTGCGGAGAACCAGCTGACGGTACTGGAACCCGGATGAGTAGCAGAAGGTACAAGAGCCAATGAAAGTAACGAGGACCAGCTGACTGTGCTGGAACCCGGAGGGTCAGCAGAAGGAAAAGAGCCAATGGCACAACCGAGGACC
Organism: Oophaga sylvatica; assembly: GCA_033576555.1. NCBI lineage: Eukaryota > Metazoa > Chordata > Amphibia > Anura > Dendrobatidae > Oophaga > Oophaga sylvatica. The sequence goes on from JARQOD010014008.1 coordinate 1,693, forward strand.
AGCTGACGTTACTGGGACACGGTTACTAAGCAGGAGGTACCTGTGCTCCAAAGCACTACCAAGGACCAGCAGACGTTGCTGGAACTCGGATACCGACATGGAGGCACCTAGGCCAAAGGCACTGCGGAGAACCAGCTGACGGTACTGGAACCCGGATGAGTAGCAGAAGGTACAAGAGCCAATGAAAGTAACGAGGACCAGCTGACTGTGCTGGAACCCGGAGGGTCAGCAGAAGGAAAAGAGCCAATGGCACAACCGAGGACCAGCTGACGTTACTGGGACAACGGTTACTAAGCAGGAGGTACCTGTGCTCCAAAGCACTACCAAGGACCAGCAGACGTTGCTGGAACTCGGATACCGACATGGAGGCACCTACGCCAAAGGCACTGCGGAGAACCAGCTGACGGTACTGGAACCCGGATGGGTAGCAGAAGGTACCCATGGAAATTAAAGTTGAGGCAGCAGGACTGTTTGCTGTTCACACAGCAGGGGAACAGCTGACATTACTGAACCCCAGTAACACAGGAGCAAGTGTAGACTGTGCTAACAGCACTTCCGAGAAACAACTGGCGGTGTTGTAACCCAGGGATGAGAAGAGAACAGGGTGGAGGCAGCAGGACTATTTGCCGTTCACACAGCAGGGGAACAGCTGACATTACTGAACCCCAGTAACACAGGAGCAAGTGTTAACTGTGCTAACAGCACTTCCGAGAAACAACTGGCGGTGTTGTAACCCAGGGATGAGAACAGAACATGGTGGAGGCAGCAGGACTTTTTGCCGTTCACACAGCAGGGAACAGCTGACATTACTGAACCCCAGTAACACAGGAGCAAGTGTAGACTGTGCTAACAGCACTTCCGAGAAACAACTGGCGGTGTTGTAACCCAGGGATGAGAAGAGAACATGGTGGAGGCAGCAGGACTTTTTGCCGTTCACACAGCAGGGGAACAGCTGACATTACTGAACCCCAGTAACACAGGAGCAAGTGTAGACTGTGCTAACAGCACTTCCGAGAAACAACTGGCGGTGTTGTAACCCAGGGATGAGAACAGAACATGGTGGAGGCAGCAGGACTTTTTGCCGTTCACACAGCAGGGGAACAGCTGACATTACTGAACCCCAGTAACACGGGAGCAAGTGTTAACTGTGCTAACAGCACTTCCGAGAAACAACTGGCGGTGTTGTAACCCAGGGATGAGAACAGAACATGGTGGAGGCAGCAGGACTTTTTGCCGTTCACACAGCAGGGGAACAGCTGACATTACTGAACCCCAGTAACACGGGAGCAAGTGTTAACTGTGCTAACAGCACTTCCGAGAAACAACTGGCGGTGTTGTAACCCAGGGATGAGAAGAGAACAGGGTGGAGGCAGCAGGACTATTTGCCGTTCACACAGCAGGGAACAGCTGACATTACTGAACCCCAGTAACACAGGAGCAAGTGTTAACTGTGCTAACAGCACTTCCGAGAAACAACTGGCGGTGTTGTAACCCAGGGATGAGAACAGAACATGGTGAGGCAGCAGGACTTTTTGCCGTTCACACAGCAGGGGAACAGCTGACATTACTGAACCCCAGTAACACAGGAGCAAGTGTAGACTGTGCTAACAGCACTTCCGAGAAACAACTGGCGGTGTTGTAACCCAGGGATGAGAACAGAACATGGTGGAGGCAGCAGGACTTTTTGCCGTTCACACAGCAGGGGAACAGCTGACATTACTGAACCCCAGTAACACGGAGCAAGTGTTAACTGTGCTAACAGCACTTCCGAGAAACAACTGGCGGTGTTGTAACCCAGGGATGAGAAGAGAACATGGTGGAGGCAGCAGGACTTTTTGCCGTTCACACAGCAGGGGAACAGCTGACATTACTGAACCCCAGTAACACGGGAGCAAGTGTTAACTGTGCTAACAGCACTTCCGAGAAACAACTGGCGGTGTTGTAACCCAGGGATGAGAACAGAACATGGTGGAGGCAGCAGGACTTTTTGCCGTTCACACAGCAGGGGAACAGCTGACATTACTGAACCCCAGTAACACAGGAGCAAGTGTTAACTGTGCTAACAGCACTTCCGAGAAACAACTGGCGGTGTTGTAACCCAGGGATGAGAAGAGAACAGGTGGAGGCAGCAGGACTATTTGCCGTTCACACAGCAGGGGAACAGCTGACATTACTGAACCCCAGTAACACAGGAGCAAGTGTTAACTGTGCTAACAGCACTTCCGAGAAAACAACTGGCGGTGTTGTAACCCAGGGATGAGAACAGAACAGGTGGAGGCAGCAGGACTTTTTGCCGTTCACACAGCAGGGGAACAGCTGACATTACTGAACCCCAGTAACACAGGAGCAAGTGTAGACTGTGCTAACAGCACTTCCAGAAACAACTGGCGGTGTTGGAGCCCAGGGTCAAGGAGGGTGTAGCATAAAATATTGAGTTATTGCCTTGTTACGTGGCCATTGCAAATGTATGTACTTCAAACAAGAATAAATGAAGTTTTACTACAACAATAAAATGATAAATTTCAATTACAAGAATAGAAAAATATTTATACTTGACAGTCCTCTGTGGTTGATAACGTTTAATGGCTAACTGAAAATATGGTAACAAATTCAAAGCTTTCGAGACTACTCAGGTGTCTTCATCAGGCTAAGAGTAAAGCCAAAAATGAAGAATCACATATTTCTACACACAACAGGACACAGGAATAGCTAAGACAAGTGAGGGAGGGACAAGTGAGGGGAGACCGGCAACAAAAAGGAGAACAAGGATGAATTATCAGCGCCACACAATCACAGATAAATTAATGAATTTAGCTGTGGCAAAAGACTTTTGTATGCCCGGTCATAGCATCATGGATATGGAATTACTGTTATTAAAATATAACTTCAAATATGAGAAACGTACAAAGGTTTCAGAATATAAGCTCATCATGACCTTTGACACTGTTAGTGATGGAATGAATAGATCACATGGATTTATGTCATTCTATATCAATTAAGGAATCTGCGTCTATGCCCTTCCAGGGTCATGAAAACCCCAAAAAATACGCCAATGAGAGGGCAATCAAACTTTCTATCCTTATCTAGGAACTGTTTGAATATTTATGTTCATCCCTGTGAGATAATGACAGTTCTGATACACGTCACTTACTTGTCTTACCTATTGCAATATTCCTGTGTCCTGTTGTGTATAGAAATATGTGATGCTTAATTTTTTTAGTTAGTCTTTCCCTGATGAAGAGACGTGAGTAGCCTTGAAAGCTTGCAATTTGTTTCCATCTTTTCAGTTATCCATAAAAAGGTATGAACCACTGCTGACTCTGAAGTCTAAATATTTTTCTATCTACTGGCTAACACGGTACAAAGATACACATGTTTTCTAATTTCAAGAAGGAAAAATAAAGAAAATACAAATATAAACGCATATATGCACATGCCAAAAATAAATGGAACAACACAACACCCAAAAAATTGGTAACAAAATATAGTGTTGTAAATTTAAGAATAAAAGTACATTTTTTTTTTTATGAATAATGCTTAAGGAACGCAATGTTAAACTATAACATAGTGAAGACAATGGATTTTGTAATAGTCACTCATCATCATCATCGCAAATTTTATGTGACAGTCACAGACAATTTAATTATTTAAGTTCATAAAATCGTAACTTTCTATAGCATGTATGACATGTCCAGCATGGACTCATCAATGTGATTGATGACACAATAATGTACAATAAAAAATAACCATTTAAAAAAACATTAGGCATTGTTTGTCACAATTTAAGTGTGTGCCTGCAAGTGTAGGTGAAACAAAGGCTACGGATAGCAAAGGTATATTCTATGTCTGTATCACACAGTGGACAGCCTCTGATGGGTAATGCCGATGTTATACTGTACGTCAATAAAGTCTGCGGCTGAAATCATGCATTTTTTGCTTGTAGAGTGTTGAAGAGGGTAAAAGAATGTCTGTTTGCGCAAAGCTTTATCCGTCAACACTACCTTCCTACTGTCACGCGTAGGGTAGGGTAGCGTGTGGCAATTAGCTGACTATCAAATGTGAGGTTAGGCTGCGTTATTGCGCACTAGGGACGCCAAAAAAAATACAGCAGTAATAATTTAATGTGTAATACTACACCTATGACAAACCAAAAAATTACGTTCCCTCTTTAACAATGTACAAGACTAACAAGCCTAATGGTTGACGCTGACTTAATTGAGATACAGTATTACATCAACATTGTCCATGAGTAACTATGCACTGTGATACCTATATACCAGTATTAATTTATATCTCTTGTGGTTGTTTCAACAGCACTTGCAGGTATAAGTACCTATTGTCAGTATGCATGATGCACTTTCTAGATGTAATAATTTATTATTGGACATTATTACCATGTTTACATGCTGGCCATTTCATATATGGTGTTTGAAGTTACAGTTGGCATCAGTATGTGTATTTTATAATGTCTGTCATAAATAAAACTCGTGATGATGATGATGAGGATGTAATGATTCGTACATCCATTGAGTGCATTATCTTACAGGTACAGATAAAGTTCCTTTAAAAGCATTAATTCATAAGTCTGAAATGTACTTTTATGCATTAATTTAAAAATGTGAAGAGTAGACTATGTTTTATTTTTTGTTACCATTTCTAATAGACATGTGCAGATATGCGCTGTGATGACAAATTATTATTTGTCCATATTTTTCTTAAAAATTTATCATTCTAGGCCTGCAAAACTTCACAATTTCATGTTTTCAGCATAACAAGCAGGGTGACGGCTCTTCCCTATTTGGAGCATGTTGGTCATGTGTTTTTCTGTCCATGTGTCGGGAACAGGACACTTCTTGCCGTTGACACAGCAGGGGAACAGCTGGCGTTACTGAACCCCACTAACAGTAGAGCTTGTGTTTTGTTCTGTGGACACGACACTTCTGAGCAGCAACTGGCAGTGTTGGAGCCCAGGGAGTAGAGTTCAGGTGGTAGAAAGATGAACATAACAGGAGACATGGATAACGTTGCGAACCAGTTATTTAATCTGAAAACGGACAGACAAATTCTGGCGAGATCCATGCCTTGTTCATTTTCAGAAAAGTAAGCCGGTCTACATTATCGGAGGATAGTCGCATGCGACGGTCTGTTAGTACACCACCTGCAGCACTAAAGACGCGCTCCGATAATACACTGGCAGCAGGGCAAGCCAGCACCTCCAATGCATACTGGCTAAGCTCTGGCCATGTATCCAGCTTAGAGACCCAAAACTTGAATGGGGAAGAGCCATCTGGGAGTACACTGAGAGGCAAAGCCAAGTAGTCTGTCACCATCTGACGGATACGTTGCCTCCCGCTGACTGGAGCCCTCTCGGATGGTGTAGACATTTGTGGCGCTGCCACAAAACTTTGCCACATTTTGAACATACTGGTCTTTCCCTGTGCAGAGGCACTGCGTGTGCTCCCTCTTGTTGCAGAGCTCTCTACACTGCCTCGACGCACAGAGCTGCTTTGTAAAGCAGTAGCAGCAGCAGTGCTCTCGGCAGTAAGGTAGAACATTAGGGATTGCACCAGTGTGTCTTGGTACTCCCGCATTTTACGCTCCCGGTTCAACGGTGTGATGAGGCTTTTGACGTTGTCCCGGTAGCGAGGTCTAGGAGGGTGTACACCCAATAATCAGACGTCGTGAGAATGTGGGCGATGCGGCGGTCGTTTCTTAGGCACTGCAGCATGAAATCAACCATGTGCTGCAGACTCCCAACTGGCAAAGAAACGCTGTCCTCTGCAAGAGGCGTTATCTCTGCCTGCTCTGCATCACCCCACCCTCGCTCTACATACTGACTAGAGCGTTGTGTACCTCCCTCTGGAGCGATGTCTTCCTCCTCCATTGACTCCTCCTCCTCATCCTCCTCACAAAGTGAGCCCTGCCCAGCCCTTTGTGAGGAACCACGTTGCGCTGACTTTCCAGAAGGTGATGGAATTTGTGACTCCTCATCCTCCACCTCTTCCAAAACCTCATCCCTTATTGCTTGCAGTGTTTTTTGAAGCAGGCAGATAAGGGGGACAGTCAGGCTGACTAGTGCATCATCTGCACTCGCCATCCGCGTTGACTCATCAAACGCACGCAAAACGTGGCACATGTCCTTCATAGTGGCCCACTCATTAATGGTGAAGTGTGGACGGCGCAAATTGCGTGTTGATTGCGCCTGATGCAGCTGATACTCCATAACTGCTGGCTGCTGCTCACACAACCGCTCCAACATATGTAACGTTGAATTCCACCTGGTGGATACGTCACATATGATGCGATGTTCAGGAAGGCGCAATCTGCATTGCAGAGCTGCAATGCGCGATCTGGCCATGCTGGAACGTCGCAAGTGAGCGCACTCTAGGCGGACCTTGTGCAGCAGTGCATCAAGATCCGATAGTCCCTCAAAAAACTCTGCACGACCAAGTTGAGCACATGTGCCAGACATGGTATGTGAGTGAGGTTGCCAAGGCCCAGAGCTGCCACCAGATTTCGGCCATTGTCACACACTACCAAACCTGGCTGGAGATTCGCTGGCAAAAACCACACGTCGCTCTCCTGCTTGATGGCATTCCAGACCTCCTGCGCTGTGTGGCTTCGATTCCCCATGGGAATTAATTTCAGAACGGCCTGTTGCCGTTTGGCCACGGCTGTGCTCATATCGGTCGCATCAGGTAAGCGTCCACGGGTCCATGTGGAGGTAGACCGTGACGGCTCCTGCAGCGATGATTCTGAGGAACTGGAGTAGGAGGAGGAGTCAATGTGGACAGACTTGATTCCGGCAATCCTTGGAGTTGGCAGAACACGTACAGCGCCACTCGCAAGATCTGTACCCGGCTCCACAACATTCACCCAATGGGCAGTGAGTGAAAGGTATCGTCCCTGGCCATGGGTACTGGTCCACGCATCGGTGGTCAGGTGGACCTTGCTACTGACGGCGTTTAGTAGCGCATGTTTAATTTTTGCCTCAACATGCTTTTGCAGACCAGGGACGGCTTGCCTGCTGAAATAAAATCGGCTGGGCACATTGTATTGTGGGACTGCCAATGCCATTAATTCACGGAAACTGTCAGTCTCCACCAGCCTGAATGACAGCATTTCAAGGGACAGGAGTTTTGCAATGACAGCATTCAGAGCCTGTGCTCGTGGATGGTTTGCCGAGTATGGCCGTCTTTTTATCCCATGCCTGTGCTACCGATGGCTGTTTTGTGGCCTGGGTGTGTGAGGATGACAGGGAACTTGCACCTGTGGGTGGAATAACACTGTGTCTCTGGACAACAGTGACAGAGGTTCTTCCATGGCGATCCTTTGAGGAAGCCTTACCAGCTGTGTGTGAACTGGAGGAAGAGGCTCCAACAGGAGCTGAAGATGTAGGTGCTGCTGTAGGTTGGCCTACATCTCCAGTGTGTCTTTGTAACTCAACAAAGTGCTTTGACCGCACATGTTTCCACATATTTGTTGTATTAAGGTTACTGACACTTTTACCTCTTTTAATTTTTTGATTACACAGCTTGCATTTGACATAGCAAATATCATCTGCAACTGTATCAAAAAAGGACCACGCAGAGCAAGTCCTGGGAGCGCCCGGTTTGGCTGTTGTAAGAGAACTGCTCCGAACGGGTGCCAAACTGGAGGCTACAGGCAAGCGAGTCTGCAGCCTACCTCTCCCTACTGTTTGGACCGTTGGTGCAATCTCTTCCTCAGAGCTGCTCCCACCACCTTCCTGTTCCTCACGCCATGTTGGGTCTTGGACCTCATCATCTCCACCACTACCCTCTTCCAACACCTGCTGTTGTTGGGTTGGTCTGGCCAGCACCATGCTCAACAGAAACTGGCAACTGAGTCTCATCATCATCAGATGCGTTCTGCGGTGTGCTGACCATCGGCACTGGCTCACCCGCCTCTTCAGATTCAGAGAGACACAGCTGTTGCGCATCACTGCATACTGCCTCTTCTTCACATTCCAGAATGCTGCTTGGCTGGGCCCCTGTTTCCAAGCCAACAGATTCTGAGAACAGAAGCAGAGACTCAGCTGGCTCCTGTACAGAGCTCTCTGACTGCCTGGGCAATTTGGCAGGCGGTGAAGAGACTGATGGTTGTTCAACAGTGCTGTGGTCCTGAGAGGAGGTGGAAGGTATTGAAGTCGATGCATTGGCTGCCATCCAACCAACAACGGCTTCAATTTGTTCTTCACGCAGCAGGGGGTACGCTGAGCTCCTACAAAAGTGCGCATAAAGGAACGCTCACGGGGAAAACTGGTGGATGCTGTGTCACTGGTGCGGCAGCAGCCACAGAATCCCCACGTCCTCTCCCTGCTGCAAATCCACGGCCTCGACCACGACCACGTGCCTTACTCACTGACTTCTTCATCTTGGTAGATTGATAAAGAAAGTCAGAAAGTTAAGGCCTAAGTGTGGTTATTCCTCACAGACTACAGTGAACCCTGCAACAACTGTTCAGTATCTGTGAAAGCCCTTTGAGTAGTTCTATAGTGTTTGCAACCAATGTATTGTAAAACGGATGGAAGCGCGTCACACTAATAGATTAGATTTTTTTCCACTAAAATGGAGCAGCACCAATTAGAGAAAAATGTGAAGGATGAGGCAGTGACACACGCTCAGCAGACTACAACCGGCAGTGGTTGAAGTACAAACTGGAGCGTAATCTGCACTCACAAAATGAAAAGCTCACAGACTACAGTGAACACTGAAACACAACTATTCACTATCTGTGAAAAGCTCCTTTGTGTAGTTCTATAGTGTTTGCAACCAATGTATTGTATACGGATGGAAGCGCGTCACACTAATAGATTAGTTTTTTTTCCACTAAAATGGAGCAGCACCAATTAGAGAAAAATGTGAAGGATGAGGCAGTGACACACGCTCAGCAGACTACAACCGGCAGTGGTTGAAGTACAAACTGGAGCGTAATCTGCACTCACAAAATGAAAAGCTCACAGACTACAGTGAACACTGAAAAACAACTATTCACTATCTGTGAAAAGCTCCTTTGTGTAGTTCTATATGTTTGCAACCAATGTATTGTATACGGAGGGGAAGCGCGTCACACTAATAGATTAGATTTTTTCCACTAAAATGGAAGCAGCACCAATTAGAGAAAAATGTGAAGGATGAGGCAGTGACACACGCTCAGCAGACTACAACCGGCAGTGGTTGAAGAACTAACTGGAGCGTGATCTGCACTCAAAAATCAAAACCTCACAGACTGCAGTGAACACTGAAACACAACTATTCACTATCTGTGAAAAGCTCCTTTGTGTAGTTCTATAGTGTTTGCAACCAATGTATTGTATACGGATGGAAGCGCGTCACACTAATAGATTAGATTTTTTTCCACTAAAATGGAGCAGCACCAATTAGAGAAAAATGTGAAGGATGAGGCAGTGACACACGCTCAGCAGACTACAACCGGCAGTGGTTGAAGAACTAACTGGAGCGTGATCTGCACTCAAAAAATCAAAACCTCACAGACTGCAGTGAACACTGAAACACAACTATTCACTATCTGTGAAAAGCTCCTTTGTGTATTTTCTATAGTGTTTGCAACCAATGTATTGTATACGGATGGAAGCACGTCACACTAATAGATTTGATTTTTTTCTAATATAATGGAGCTGCACCAATTCCACTAAATAAAATTAAAAAAAAAAAAAAAAAGTGACACGTGCAGATGCCTACAAACAGCGGTGGATGCAGAGCAAACTGCAGCGTCACCTGCACTGTCACACACACACCTTGCACAGAGCTGTTAAAACAACACTGGCAAAATGAAGCTTTACACAGCGGTTGTTAAACTAGCCTGCCTCAAGCACAGTAGTACACAAAATCGCAATATCTAACTGTCCCTCAGAGTTAGCAGAGTAGCGTTCTGTCCCTTACTGAGTTCACAGCACAGTGACGCTAAAATGGCGGCGGCGCCTTTTATAGTGCATTCTGACATCATTTCAGCAGCCAATCACAGCCATGCCATTAGTTAAGATGACCGCAGCATTACAGGATGTGCCCACACTTCGTAGGATTCCTCATTGGCTGACTAAAATCACATTGCCTCTCAAAGAATTATGGGAACTTCCGATTCCGGTATACGATATGGAAAAAGTATCGGAATTAAGTATCGAATTCCGATAACGCGAATATCGGCCGATACCCGATACTTGCGGTATCGGAATGCTCAACACTAGAGGAGGGTGCTCAAGAAGGGTTTCACATCCACTAGTAAAAAATAAAAAACTACTTCATGGCACTCCAAAGTGAAAATGATATTGAGACTTTATTGTAAGGCAAAGTCAAACAAAAATTTAACATTTCTGTTCCTATATTTGGACCTCATCAGACGATTATTTCTGTCTTCTGCTGCAAAATGATCCATGGAGGATCTTATCCCCCTTCTCCATGAGATCGACTGCAGCAGGACACACAAAGTCATCTCATGAAAGTCCAAGAAAAGACCAAAATGTTCAGTTTTTGCTTCGATTGCCTTATGATAAAGTCTCAAAAATAATTTTCATTCTGGAGTGCAAGAAGTACCTTTATTTTACAATAGGTCAAAATAGTTCAGTTTGGGCAACATCTATAATTTTTCC
>JARQOD010014009.1:0-12311 GCA_033576555.1 Oophaga sylvatica
CCATGAACTGTACTGGCTCGCAAACTTTTCTGTAAATAGTTGGCACTTCGGTGCTCCATCTTGGTTTTACAAAAAACTTTACTGTGCTCTATTTTCAACTACCTCAGAAACTAAAAATCCGTTTGGTGTGGCCGAAAGTGAGGTCTGCTCAAGGAAAGTCTTGCAGCCCACCCAAGACCACAGTTGGAGGTTTGGAGCGGGTCCTCCACAAGCACAAGTAAAGGACACTGTGAAGTTACCCCGGTGGGGGTAGTCCTAAGAAGTCTCCACGAACTTCGGCACTAATGCTATTTGCACTTTTGTTGAATATGTATTTATTAACACACATGTATAACACATATCAAGGGTTATGAACAGTAACAAAACATGTCACATAATATAAGCCATTTGCACTTTTGTAATGTTATTATTAAAAATTTTATTATGCAACGTTTAACTTGAAGTGTTTCCTGCTTTCTTACTACGTCGCATAGTCCACTCTGCTACATCACTTTGCACCATTGCTCTATCTCACATCTATCTGCCCTGGAAGGATAGCGTGTTACCTGTAGAAGACTTTTCACCTACCTGCACTACACCATCCCTTCCAGAGGACCTGCACAGCAGCGCTGGACACCCTGACCAGGTACTACAGGTGGCGTCACGACAAACTACACGAACATTCTATCATCCCCTGGAAATATCCCACATTCCAGTGATCGCCCAGGTCACGGACCGAGCTGTGCTACTCGTGACATCCCCCATAGAAGTCGACGTGATCGGTGCCGAGTACCCCCAAAACCCCTGTCTCTGTGCGACTCAACTTCCCTCACTGTGCTGGCACTTTACATTTACAATGCCTCTGTGTTTTTTTTTGGGGGGGTGGGGAACATTCAGACTTTTGCTATGGGGCCCCATGATTTATATGTACGCCCCTGCTGCTGAGGAATGGTATTTAAGGCTGTTAAGGAGCCAACATACATGGACCTTGCCAGCCTGATAATACCAGGCCACAGCAGTTTGCTTAGCTTGGTTGGTTAACAAAAATAGGGGATCCCCTCGAAAAAAAAAGGCGTAGGGGTCCCCCTATTTGTGTTAACCAGCCAAGTAAAATGCAGACTGCTGCCGCCTGGTATTAAAAGACTGTCAAGGCCCATGGATTTTGGCCCTCAACAGCCTGATAATACCAGGCTACAGCAGCCCCACATTTGGCGCATCAAAAGATGTGCCAATTGTGGCACTTTACCCGGCTCTTCCCACTGCCCTGTAGCGGTGGCAAGTGGGATAATAAGGGGTTAATGTCACCGTTGATTGTACGGTGACAATAAGCCCGGTTAATAATGGAGAGGCGTCAATAAGACACCGATCCATTATTAATCCCAAAGTTTTTAAATGTATTAAAAAAAAGACACAGCAAGAAAAAAGTATTTTAATGAAATAAAAGAGACAACACAGTTTTCATTTCTTTTATTGTACTCTCATTCCTGCGACGCCATCGATCTCCTGTAAAAAAATAAAAAAAACAAAACAACAGTATACCACCTGTCCGACGCAGTCCATAGTAACGACTGTCCCACGGCGATCCAGCTCTGCTACATCGCAATGACAGGCAGAGCCTGTCATCTCGACGCAGCACAGCTGATTACCTGCTTCCCCGGCGGTGACGTCATCGGACTGACTGCTTTACGGCCGGGATTACCCAGCAGTCACTGCAGTTATCGCGAGAAACTGCATGTGACCGCCGGGGAAAGATGATGGCGGCCATGAAGCAGTCCGGGATGTGACCGCCGGAGATCTTCTGCCAGGTAAGTGCCGCTGACTCCTGACAGACCCGACCGACGGACACTGACAGTGACAGTGACATTCCGATTCAGGTATCCGATAAGACGAAAATATCGGAACTAAGTATCGAAAGGCCGATAGAGCTAATATCGGCCGATACCCGATACTTGCGGTATCGTATCGCTCAACACTACCTGTTACCCTTGGGAATATAAAAAATTGGTGACAAAAAGATCATTTTTGTGGGAAAAAAATAGGATTTTTTTTATTTTCATGCCTGGGCATTATAAACTTCTATGAAGCACTTGGGTTTCAAAGTGCTCACCACAGATCTAGATAAGTTCCTTAGGGGTCTAGTTTCCAAAATGGGGTCACTTGTGGGGTTTTCCATTGTTTAGGTACATCAGGGGCTCTGCAAACTGAACATGACACCCATCAAAGTGCGCCCAAACAGTTTTTCCCAGGGTATCAACGTACTCAGGACAAATTGGACATCAACTTTTGGGGTCCAATTTCCTTGGGAAAAATCAAAAATTGGGGACTAAAAAAATCATTTTTGTGGAAATTTTTTTTCACACCCAGGCATTATAAACTTTAGTGAAACACTTGGGGGTTCAAAGTGCAACAGATCTAGATACGTTTCTTAGGGGATCTAGTTTCCAAAATGGTGTCACTTGTGGGGGGTTTCCACTGTTTACGCACATCAGGGACTATCCAAACGCGACATGACGTCCAATCTCAATTCCAGCAAATTTTGGTTTGAAAAAGTCAAATGGCGCTCCTTCCCTTCCGAGCCCTGCCGTGCGCCCAGACAGTGGTTTTCCTCCACAGATGGAGTATCGGTGTACTCAGTAGAAATTGCAAAACAACTTTATCTGTCCATAAAAATAAAAAAATTGTTTTTAAAAGATCATTTTTGTGACTAAAAAGTTAAATGTTCATTTTTTCCTTCCATGTTGCTTCAGCTCCTGTGAAGCACCTGAAGGGTTAATAAACTTCTTGCATGTGGTTTTGATCAGCTTGAGGGGTGCAGTTTTTAGAATGGTGTCACTTTTGGGTATTTTCAGCCATTTAGACCCCTCAAACTGACTTCAAATGTGAGGTGGTCCCAAAAAAATATGGCTTTGTAAATTTTGTTGTAAAAATGAGAAATCGCTGGTCAACTTTTAACCCTTATAACTTCCTAACAAAAAAAAATTGTTTCCAAAATTGTGCTGATGTAAAGTAGACATGTGGGAAATGTTATTTATTAACTATTTTGTGTCACATAACTCTCTGGTTTAACAGAATAAAAATTCAAAATTTGAAAATTGTGAAATTTTCAACATTTTCGCCAAATTTCCAATTTTTTCACAAATACATCAAAAAAAGAGAAAAGAGAAGAAGCTATGTAGCCATAAAATCATCTTTTATTGAAAATAAATTTTTAATTTTTTTTTTAAACAATTAAAAATGGAGGTAGACCAATACAAATAGGGAGTGCACTGAAGGAATAATAATTTCTATAATAAACAGATATTATTAATGTGCAAAAAATAAAATAAAAGCAAAAGTGCTACAATTATAATATCACCAGTGTAACAATGAATAAATAGAACAAATTTATGAATTAATAAAGAAACACATATTAAACAGCCTATAAAAAAAATCTTAAATAATCCCTTGAAAAAAGTCACCTTACATATAAAAGTTATTCAAATCCTTGTCAATTAATGTGCAAAAATGCAATAAGAGCTTAGAACCAGCTTCTATATATGTGCAATGTTAGAACTCTCCTGTTAGGTTTTTTCTATCTTGCTGGTCACATGACCTTTTTTGCCTATTTAATCCTGCTCCGCCCTTCTGGCTTTGCTGGACTTCATTGTAATTTCTACTATTAAGCTAGCCAGGTGCTTTGTTACCTTACTCAGTCAGTTTTGCTTGGTCTTCGGACCTCTATGTTCTATGTTGTTCTAAGGAAAAATTTGAGACGCTTAGTATAAACATTTGGCCAAACATTTTAAAGCCCACCAACCATCGTCAAGGTGGTCTCAATTCTGGTGAGTCCCTGACCTAATGTGAACATACCTCTATTAGGCTGATATCTGAATTTCTGGGTGAATATGCACCTCTGTCAGTAATGCCTGCATTTATGGGTAAAGTAGGGACCTGGTGTAATTAAAATCACCACCTGGTGGGGGCGGAGTGTTCGGTCAGTAATTTTTCCTTATACTCCAAAGCCATATTGCTATTCAAAATTTCATGTATTCTATGTTGTCATGCTTCAGTATGCTTGAGTGCAGCCTTTTTTCGTATGTTTTACATGGGGGTAGCTTCCCTTGGTTTGCACCTAGTTCACATTAGTCTGGATGTGCTAGTCAGGTTTTTTGTCTTATTAATGTCAAAATAGGCTGGGTCATGAAGGGGTTAAAGCAATAAATAAATCTGAGATCGACAAATATCAGAAGTAAATAATATGGGCAGAAGGACCATAAGGTCTGTGTATGCCGCCAGCCTTCTAGGTTTATTCTGTCCTATTCAGTGTGCGCCCTCTAGTGGTAGCTCCATGTAGACTAAATTGTAGCATTTGTGTAATGTGGATGGAAAATGTTGGCAAAGTATTTAGGATGGAGGCCAAGGGGCAGGATTTGTTCACTAATGCTCAACAAATTTCTGATATTAATACATTTGCTTATGACATGATGATTTATGTTCCATGTACAACAGGGAGGACAATAAACAGATGGTTGAAAATGAGATAGAACTGGACACAATAGAACAGACTTTGTAAGTGATTTTTTTTCCCAGATGATATTAAACCTATCTGTCTACGCTTTGGGCTGCCATCAGGGCATTACTACCTTACTGGTGTATGGGGCCCAGTGAGCAGAAGCAAAGAGGAGGGGCCCGAACTGGGTGAGATGTTGGCAGCCTGTCTCACCTAGTCCAGGTCTCCCACTTTGCTTCAGTTCATCGGCTCTAGGGCAGGGACTAGTGATGAGCGAGTATACTCGTTGCCCCGGTTTCCCCAAGCACGCTCGGGTGGTCTCCGAGTATTTGGAAGTGCTCGGAGATTTAGTTTCTGTTGCTGCAGCTGCATGATTTGCGGCTATTTTACAGCCTGAATACATGTGGGGATTCCCTAACAAACAGGCATTCCCCACATGTATTCAGGCTGTCAAGTAGCCGCAAATCATGCAGCTGCGGCAGCAGAAACTAAATCAAGCATGATTAGGAAAACTAGAGCAACGAGCATACTTGCTCATCATTAGCAGGGACATCACTAGTCAGTTACATTCAGGGCCTGAACCCTGGATCAAAAGCTTGATGCTCCGATCCTCCTGAGGGCACTTTCTTCCAGAGCAGTCTAACACTGCAGCGCTGCCTTTCCTGACTCCTTTCCTGCACCCGGGAGCACAGCATAAAGAAGTGACTGCTCCTGCATGTACAAGTGATCCATGCAGGAGAGCAGCTATACAAGACCCAGGAGCAGCAGCACTGCTGCACTCACTGCTCTGCTCCAGGTGCTGCTGCTCTCACTGCTCTGCTCCAGGTGCTGCTGTTCTCACTGCTCTGCTCCGGCTGCCTGCTGCACTCACTGCTCTGCTCCAGGTGCTGCTGCTCTCACTGCTCTGCTGCTGCTCTCACTGCTCTGCTCCAGGTGCTGCTGCTCTCACTGCTCTGCTCCAGGTGCTGCTGCTCTCACTGCTCTGCTCCAGGTGCTGCTGCACTCACTGCTCTGCTCCAGGTGCTGCTGCACTCACTGCTCTGCTCCGGCTGCCTGCTGCTCTCACTGCTCTGCTCCAGGTGCTGCTGCTCTCACTGCTCTGCTCCAGGTGCTGCTGTTCTCACTGCTCTGCTCCGGCTGCCTGCTGCACTCACTGCTCTGCTCCAGGTGCTGCTGCTCTCACTGCTCTGCTCCAGGTGCTGCTGCTCTCACTGCTCTGCTCCAGGTGCTGCTGCTCTCACTGCTCTGCTCCAGGTGCTGCTGCTCTCACTGCTCTGCTCCAGGTGCTGCTGCACTCACTGCTATGCTCCAGGTGCTGCTGCACTCACTGCTCTGCTCCGGCTGCCGGCTGCTCTCACTGCTCTGCTCCAGGTGCTGCTGCTCTCACTGCTCTGCTCCAGGTGCTGCTGTTCTCACTGCTCTGCTCCGGCTGCCTGCTGCACTCACTGCTCTGCTCCAGGTGCTGCTGCACTCACTGCTCCGGCTGCCTACTGCTCTTCTCTGGCTGCCTGCTGCACTCACTGCACCGCTCCAGCGGCTTCCTGCACTCACTGCACCACTCCGCTGCTGCAATCTTCAGACAGTTTGACTCCTCCCACTCCCCTGAGCCTCCTGCAGTGCAGAGCAGTCTGTGCTCCGGCTGCCTCCAGGATGAAGAAGCTTCTTCTCTGCTGCCCACAGGTTTGTTCTTACAACAGGATTGGGTATACTAATCCCCCTGACCCCTATTCAGCACTAATGCTTCTTAAGCCCCCGTCTCACATAGTGATATCGCTAGCGAGATCGCTGCTGAGTCACTAGTTTTGTGACGCAGCAGCGATCTCCCCAGCGATATCGCTGTGTGTGACATTCAGCAACGATCAGCCCCCCTGCTGGGTATCGCTGATCGTCGCTGAAAGGCCAGGACATTTTTTTGATCGCTGGTCTCCCGCTGACAGGCACGCATCGCTGCGTGTGACAGGCGGGAGACCAGCGATCCGCTGGTAACCAAGGTACACAGCAGGTTTCCGGGGCGGGGCTGTGCCTAGAAACCCGCTGTGTACCTTGGATACCAGCTCCCTGCATCAGTGCGCTGGTATCCAAGGTACACTGCGGGTAACTAAGCGATGTTAGCCGCAGTGTCGCTTGTACTGATCGCTGCCTGAGCTGCCTGTTTGGCAGCTCAGCAGCGATAATGTAGCGATACACCAGCGATCCTGATCGTTGTCGGGATCGCTGGTGTATCGCTATGTGAGACCCAGCCTTAACCAACCACACTGCAATTATTACCCCTCCCCCTCCTGCCTTCTAGTAGTAGTCAGTAAACTGGAGGGGGAGGGGAGCAGTCTGCTGTGCATAGAGCTGCACATGGAGAACTTAGTGAGGGTCCTGTGCCCCCACAGCATTGCATGAGACTGAAGACGCATGCTGCCCAGTCCTCTACACAGTGTACATGTGTATAATAAATGTGGCTGTGTATTTTTGCACTGCAATTCCTATATGTGTTCATTTGTTTACACACAAGGTCCTTTATCACTAATGCCACAGTAAATAGATTTGTATATCACATAGTGGAATAGCTAAATATAAGCTGCAAAGTACAAATATACCACAATTACTAATAGAGAAATTCTCATATAAAAAGTAAAGTGGCAAGTGCTATATATATCTCTATCATCAGAGAAAATTTTTTTTTTAGTAAAATTATTGACATTTAAATACTTTGCTATTAGGCCACAAGATGGCAGTATAACTCCACAAATAGATTAATACATCAAAAGAAACGTGAAATCCACTAGTGAACAGCTCAGCAAAAGGTATTTCTATATCTCACATTATATATGTATCAGCCACAACACTCTATCTTTATTAAATACGTCCATTGTTAATACATTGATTATACACTAACAGTTATTCTATGAGGTGTTGGGTGTAACATACATAAGCTTCTCTTAAAAAACACTAGTGATAGGGGTAAGGTTTCTCCTTGTGGAGAGTGACATACCAGCTCTGGCGTGTCGAGGTAAGGAGGTTATTCGCCGTGCAATGCTCCTCTGGGAAATTTAATATGCAAATTGCCTCTTCAAAAAAAGAGGACTTGTACTCTATAGCTATAGAGTACATATATTTGCTATAGAGTACAAGTCCTCTTTGTTTGAAGAGGCAATTTGCATATAAAATTTCCCAGAGGAGCATTGCACGGCGAATAAGCCTCCTTACCTCGACATGCCAGAGCTGGTATGTCACTCTCCACAAGGAGAAACCTTACCCCCCAGACCCCAGTCCAGAGCCTCTCATCTAGCCAAATCAGATCTCTTCTACTTTGCACTGACGAGGACCAATAGTCCGAAACACCGTGTCTGCAAATGGAGATACTGATTTGGCTTTTATCCTAAGTCAATTACAAGACTCGTTAAAGGGTTGATTGTGACTTGTAGGATCGCTACTTTTCCAATAGGTGGCGCTATAGAGTACAAGTCCTCTTTTTTTTGAAGAGGCAATTTGCATAGTGTTTCATATGAATTTTTTACCTTTGCGCCTCAATTTTATAAGTATGAGGTGCCGCTGTCAAGAGACTCACTCCTTCCTTGCCCCTAACTGTTCACTAGTGGATTTCACGTTTCTTTTGATGTATTAATCTATTTGTGGAGTTATACTGCCATCTTGTGGCCTAATAGCAAAGTATTTAAATATCAATAATTTTACTAAAAATGTTTTTCTCTGATGAGAGAGATATATATATAGAGCACTTGGCACTTGACTTTGTTATGAGAATTTCTCTATTAGTAATTGTGGTATATTTGTACTTTGCAGTTTATATTTGGCTATTCCACTATGTGATTATACAAATCTATTTATTGTGTCATTTCAATGGTCATTTGAGAACTCATAAAAACTTCTATTCTCTCAGTACCTTTTTCTGCAAAAAAAGAATTTTTGGAAATAATATTTTATTTTAATGAGTAACTAATAAACTTATATATTTTTAAAAAATGAATTTTTTTGTGTCACTTCAAATTATTTTTTTGTTTCTCGGAAAATGAGATATTTATGCAAAAAAATAGGTGGTAAAAAATGTGTGCATTTGTGTATATATAAGGCATATAGCTGAATTTGTGTGGGTGAAATAGTCTGTGTATGGCTATGTGCACACATTAAGGATTTGCTGCAGACATTTTTGCACCAAAAACGTGTCTTGTGGAAGGAAAAACGCAATATAAAACACACTCAGTTTTACCTCATTTTCTACTTGCATTTTTTATTTTTTACTTGCTTTTCTTTCCCCCAATGTGTTGCATAGGGTGAAAAACATTGAAAGAATTGACATGCTGCAGATATGAAACCGCTTCAACTCTGCAAGGCAAAACTAAGCAACATGTGCATGAGACATCAAGAATCTCATTCACTTAGTTGGTAATAAGAAATGCTGCAGTTTTTGCTGCAAAACAACACAGGAAATACTTAAAGAACCACTCCAGCTTTTTTTTATGTCAGCGCTGGAGTGGTGCTTTAAATCCAAGCCTCCTATCTGATTCTCACCTTCTGGCATTTTCATGTATTATCACCGCCGCTCCCGTCTGTCTCCAGCTGTTTGTGGCCTGCGGTATTTGTCCCCTGTATGTGGTATTATTTGGTCACTATGTGGTGGTAATTTGTGATCTGGTCATGGTGTGGGGTATTTGTCCCCTGTATGTGGTATTATTTGGTCACTATGTGGTGGTAATATGTGGTCTGGTCATGGTGTGGCGGCATTTGTCCCATGTATGTGGTATTATTTGGTCACTATGTGGTGGTAATATGTGATTTGGTCAAGGTGTGGCGGTATTTGTATCCAGTATTCTTTGGTCACTATGTGGTGGTAATATGTGGTCTGGTCATGGTGTGGCGGCATTTGTCCATGTATGTGGTATTATTTGGTCACTTTGTGGTGGTAATATGTGATTTGGTCAGGGTGTGGCGGTATTTGTATCCTGTATTCTTTGGTCACTATGTGGTGGTAATATGTGGTCTGGTCATGGTGTGACGGTATTTGTCCCATGTATGTGGAATTATTGGTCTTGGTATAGTGGATTGCGTTATGTATGTAGGTCACTTGTTCTCTCAGATTTCAGGGGAAGATTCCTTATTTATATTAGAGATTAATTACTTGGACATTTAACCTCTCCCTGTCCTGTGACTGTTACACAGTAGCAAATATGCACTTACAGAGGTTCTTTGGTGAAAAGAAGTAATCACCTATCCCAAAGACACACTCACACATTCAGTATTTGGTCAGTATTTTACCTCAGTATTTGTAAGCCAAAACTAGGAGTGTGAAAAATACAGAAGTGGTGACGTGTTTCTGTTATACTTTTCCTCTGATTTTTCCACTCCTGATTTTGGCTTACAAATAAATTATGTAAAATACTTAACATGGCCTGATGATAAGTGATAACTTATTGATTTGTGGGGGTCTGACTTCTGGGAGCCTCGCTGATCGGCCGAATGTGGAACTTTTACCCCCTTTAGAACGGAGCTCATGTGCGACTCGACCATTGATCCATTCATTCCTTTAGTGGCTGCACTTGTTTTTTTCTGGAAGTCCCAAAGAGCATGAATGCCGCTGCAGACAGATATCCCGCCTGATGCTGCATTTTAAAATGGGGATAAAAGTTCCCCATTCTTCAGATCGTTGCAGTTTCCAAGAGTGGGCAGTGGGTCTGTGGAAGGTTCGAGGGGTCGAGGCGGAGCTGAGCTGGAGTCTGGGCGGAGTCTCAAGGAGGCCCCGAAAATTTTGCCAGTATGGGGCCTCGAAATTCATGGTGGCAGCCCTGTCTACGCTGTCAGTGTGTGAAAGTCATTTCTCAGATTAGGAGGTTTATAGGACACATGAATTAGACGAATTCTATTTATTTGACTGTTTAAATTGGGTGCCGGGAAAAATAAAACATGACCCAACATTATATGGCTCCTTTAGAAAGACACTGGATATATAAGTATGTATATTTTCTATAGCATACCTCCTGTCTAGGATCCTGGATTTGGGAAGCTGTCTCAGGAGGTCGGCACATGTCTAATCTGTGTCCTCATAGATATGGTTGAATACTATAGTGGAGTAGAGAGCCGTCAGCTTCCTGCACCACAACCCGGCCTGTGCTCTCCGCG
This sequence comes from Oophaga sylvatica, assembly GCA_033576555.1. Classification (NCBI taxonomy): domain Eukaryota; kingdom Metazoa; phylum Chordata; class Amphibia; order Anura; family Dendrobatidae; genus Oophaga; species Oophaga sylvatica. The sequence continues at coordinate 10,592 of JARQOD010014009.1, forward strand.
CTGTCTAGGTCTGGTGCAGAAGACATAATGACGTCACTAGATCATGCTTGTGGAGACCAGCCACACACAGCATAGGACAGAGTAAACCCTATGTAGATTCATGCTTATTATGGGAACAAGGCTTTGTGAGGTTTTTTTTAGCCATTGCACTATTCTGAGTGTTGTGAGATGGGGCATTGTACTGAGCGTGAAGGAGCACCTTGGGCCATCATACTGTATGGACATACATTATAGGGGTGTCATACCGGGGAGGTTTTATAATTTGGGGGGGCAATAAGGGGGTATTGTATTGTGATGGAACACTAATTGCACTCATATGACCTTATGTCCTTAAAAGTTGGGAGGCATGATGTAGGAATGTGATCATGTAAGAGCATTGGACCATGACACACGTAAACACGAGTGCAAATGAAATAGAAAGTAATTGCCTAAAACAATTCTCATCCATCTTTAATTTGTAATATTAAAGTTGAAAGAAAAACCATAAAATGTCACTTTTTTATTGTATATTTGGAACACCAATGTACCAAGTAAACATAGTGGGCACATTACTCGGCGGCCTTAGGTGCATTTTAACCCCTTAATGACGTGATTAATCAGGTGTGTCTATCGAGTGGCGTGCACCTCTGTGCATCACGCCAGCATTCTTACTCCAGTCTTTGTCACAGCTTCGCCAATTTTGGTGGACCCGGAAGAAACTGATGTGAAAATGCCAACTCACAACATTTTTGTGCAACTCCCAGTTGTGCCAAATTTTACCGACTTTTCAAAGTAATTTATGCCAGAATTCTGGTTAACTTACTTTGATAATTTTGGGTCTGAGCCTGTATCAAAAATTAAAAAGTCCAGTAAAAAAAAAAACAGATGACTTAACCCTCCATCATCCTGAGCATATGCAAGAAGCTGCAGGGAGATAAGCTGCGATTAGATAGTCCCCATTACACCCTGGATGGTGAGATCATTCCAATATGTCACCTTTGTCAGAACATTATGGGTCCTGCAGTCGCTGTGATACATTCCATGTTGTGAAATCTTTGTCACTCTTTTCTTTTACCAGATGGATCAACAAAATCCAGACTAAACCACCACCTTTCAGGCCATACAGGATGAAAAAAAGAATCTGGCACGCATCCATTGAATCTGTCCAGTACGTAGTGATTTCGTAAATATAATACTATAAAGACCAGCCGATATAAATTTACAAGGTTGGGGTTTTCCGCTTGACCTAGTGTGGAGTACAGTATTTGTAGTGATCCTGATATTTATTGCTCATACTCGCTTGTCCTTTGCTTTCTCCCTAGTTATCCATAATTTTACCACCACAGGCGATCCACCTATTTATAGTGCTTATTATATTTAGGGTCAATGTTAAGGGGTCAAAAATCTGCAGCTGCTCCATGAAGTAGAGAATGCCCCAGCATTACTTACAGACTATGCTGCGCATCCTACAATTTCTTGTCCAATCACTCTCAGCTTCCTGCCAACATCCTGGCAGAAGCTAAAAATTAGTGGGAGAATATAAATATAAAATAATAATTTTATATATAAAAGTACAGACCAAAAGTTTGGACACACCTTCTCATTTAAAGATTTTTCTGTATTTTCATGACTATGAAAAAATTGTAAATTCACACTGAAGGCATCAAAACTATGAATTAACACAAAGTGGAATTTTAACTTAACAAAAAAGTGTGTAACAACTGAAATTATTGTCTTATAC
>JARQOD010014010.1:0-12307 GCA_033576555.1 Oophaga sylvatica
ATTCTTAATGACAGTTAATGACATCTTTAGATGAATTAGTGACAGTCTCCTCTCTATAAGTGATAATTAGAGTCTCCTCTCAATGACAGTGAATTGAACTCTCTCTAATGAAGTAAATTACAGTCTCTCTCTTAATAAATTATACAGTTACCTAATGACTTTTCTTAACTAATTAGTTCTCTTATTATTATACTTAAGATTAAGTTTTAATTTTAAGCGTTTAATAGTAGTCATCTCTCCCTAATGACATATATAGTGTCTCCCTCTATAGGATATGAAGTCTACTCTAATCTATAATGTTAAGGACTAAAAAATTGACGTGTCCAAACAGATTAGTGACAGCTTTTAATACTTATTAGTGACAGTCTCTCTAATAGAAATGTACCTCTCTTCAATACATGAAATTATGAAGTCTTCTCTAATACAGTGATAATTAGTGACAGTCTCTCCTCTCTAATGACAGTATATTAGTGACAGTCTCTCCTCTCAATACTGATAATTATGACAGACTCTCCTCTCTAATGACAGTGATAATTAGTGACAGTCTCTCTCTTAATGACAGTGATAATTAGTACAGTCTCTCCTCTCTAAACAGTAATTAGTGACAGTCTCTCTCTCTAATGACAGTGATATTAGTGACAGTCTCTCCTCTCTAATGACAGTGTAATTAGTGACAGTCTCTCTCTAATGACAGTGATAATTAGTGACAGTCTCTCTCTCTAATGACAGTGATAATTAGAAGTCTCTCTCTAATGACAGTGATAATTAGTGCAGTCCCTCTTAATGACGTGATAATTAGTGACAGTCTCCTCTCTAATGACAGTGATATAGTGACATCTCTCTCTCTAATGACAGTGATAATTAGTGACAGTCTCTCTCTAATGACATGATATTAGTGACAGTCTCTCCTCTCTAATGACAGTGATAATTAGTGACAGCTTCCTCTCTAATGACAGTGATAATTAGTGACAGTCTCTCCTCTCTAATGACAGTGATAATTAGTGACAGTCTCTCTCTCTAATGACAGTGATAATTAGTGACAGTCTCCTCTCTAATGACAGTGATAATTAGTGACAGTCTCTCTCTCTAATGACAGTGATAATTAGTGACAGTCTCCTCTCTATAATGATGAAATTAGTGACAGTCTCTCTCTAATGACAGTGATAATTAGTGACAGTCTCTCTCTCTAATGACAGTGATAATTAGTGACAGTCTCTCTTAAAGTGTAATTAGTGACAGTTTCTTCTAATGCAGTGATAATTAGTGACAGTCTCTCTCTCTAATGACATGTAATTAGTGACAGTCTCTCCTCTCTAATGACGTGATAATTAGTGACAGTCTCTCCTCTCTAATGACAGTGATAATTAGTGACAGTCTCTCCTCTCTAATGACAGTGATAATTAGTGACAGTCTCTCCTCTCTAATGACAGTGATAATTAGTGACAGTCTCTCCTTCTAAATGACAGTGTAATAGTGACAGTCTCTCCTCTCTAATGACGTGATAATTAGTGACAGTCTCTCCTCTCTAATGACAGATAATTAGTGACAGTTCTCTCTCTAATGACAGTGATATTAGTACAGTCTCTCTCTCTAATACAGTGATATTAGTGACAGTCTCTCCTCTCTAATGACAGTGATAATTAGTGACAGTCTCCTCTCTAATGACAGTGATAATTAGTGAAGTCTCTCCTCTCTAATGACAGTGATATTAGTGACAGTCTCTCTTCTAATACGTGATATTAGTGACAGTCTCTCCTCTCTAATGACAGTGATATTAGTGACAGTCTCTCTCTAACGAATTGTGACATCTCCCTCTAATGACAGTGATAATTAGTGACAGTCCTCTCTCTAATGACAGTGATAATTAGTGACAGTCTTCTCTCATACATGATAATTAGTGACAGTCTTCTTAAACGTGTAATTAGTGACAGTCTCTCTCTCTAATGACAGTGATAATTAGTGACAGTCTCTCCTCTCTAATGACAGTGATAATTAGTGACAGTTCCCTTCTAATAAGTGATATTAGTGACAGTTCTCCTCTCTAATGACAGTGATATTAGTGACAGTCTTCTCTCTAATACAGTGATAATTAGTGAAGTCTCTCTCTCTAATGAACAGTGATATTAGTGACAGTCTCTCTCTCTAATGAAGTGATAATTAGTGACAGTCTCTCCTCTAATGACAGTGATAATTAGTGACAGTCTCTCCTCTCTAATGACAGTGATAATTAGTGACAGTCTCTCCTCTCTAATGACAGTGTAATTAGTGACAGTCTTCTCCTCTCTAATGACAGTGATAATTAGTGACAGTCTTCTCTTAATGACAGTGATATTATGACAGTCTCTCTCTCTAATGACAGTGATATTAGTGACAGTCTCTCTCTCTAATACAGTGATAATAGTGACAGTCTCTTCTCTAATGACATGATAATAGTGACAGTCTTCTCCTAATGACAGTGATATTAGTGACAGTCTCTCTCTCTAATATGATAATTAGTGACATCTTCCTTTATAAGTGTATTGTGACAGTCTCTGTCTCTAATGACAGTGATAATTAGTGACAGTCTCTTCTTAATGACAGTGATATTAGTGACAGTCTTTCTCTAAACAGTGATATTAGTGACAGTCTCTTCTTAATGACAGTGAATTAGTGACAGTCTCTCTCTCTAATGACAGTGATAATTAGTGACGTCTCTCTCTAATGACAGTGATAATTAGTGACAGTCTTCCTCTCTAATGACAGTGATAATAGTGACAGTCTCCTCTCTAATGACAGTGATAATAGTGACAGTTTCTCTCTAATGACAGTGTATTATGAGTCTCTCTTAATGACGTGAATTTGCAGTTTTCTTAATGACGTGTAATTGTGAGCTTCTCTAATACAGTGATATTAGACATCTCTCCTCTAAGCATGATAATTATACAGTCCTCCTCTCTAATACAGTGATAATTAGTGACAGTCTCCTCTCTAATACGTGTATTAGTGACAGTCTCTTCTTAATGACAGTGATAATAGTGACAGTCTCTCTCTCTATACAGTGATATATACGTCTCTCTCTCTAATGACAGGAATATGACATCTTCCTTAATACATGATATTATGACAGTCTTCTCTCTAATACAGTGATATGTGACAGTCTCCTCTCTAGAGTATATAGTGAGTCTTCTCTTAACGTGATATTGTAGCTCTCTCTAATGACAGTGTAATTTGACATTCCTTTATACAGTGATTATACATTAATTAGTGACAGTCTTCTTAACGATAATGTACAGTTCCTTCTATACAGTATAATTTCATTCCCTCAATGACTGTATAGTGACATCTCTCATACGATAATATGAGTTCTATGACAGTATATAGTGCGTCTTCTTAGCAGTAATAGTACTTTTTGAAGATAATTAACTCTTTAATGCATGATTGTGAGTTTCTATGACATGTTTGTGCAGTTTTCTCATGACAGTATAAAGTGAGTTCTTTATGACGTGATATGGAGTTCCTCTAAGGTATTAGTGAGTCCTTTATACGTGTATTAGAGTTCTCTCTTATACGTGATATAGGACATCTTTAATGATTAGACGTCTCTTTCAGACAGTGATATAGTGAGTCTCTCTCATACAGTGTTGTACAGTCTTCCTCTAATACGTGATAGACGTTCTCTAAGACAGGAATTAGTACAGTTCTCTATGAGTATTATGACAGTTCTTAATGACAGGATTTTACTCTATGAGTGTAATGTGACTTTAATAAGTGATAATAGTGCTCTTTATGCAATATATGACATCCTTATGACAGTGAATAGTGACGTTCTAATACGTGATAATTAGTGACAGTCTCCTCCTAAAGTGATATTAGGACGTCTTCTTAAGACGTATATAGGAAGTCTCTCTAATACGGATATTATGACTCTCTCAAACGGATATATGATTTAGACATATTGACGTCCCTAACATGATAATGTAATCTCTCTATAGTGATAGTGATCTCTCTATATATTAGAGTTTCTCAAACTGTATATGGTCTTCTAACATGAAATAGTGAGTTCTTTATGAAGTGAATTACGTCTCTTAAACATGATATGACATCCTTAATCAGTGTAATGGACAGCTTCTATACGGATAATCTCTCTAATGCAGTGAATAGGACAGTTCTCTTATGACAGGATAATTAGGACAGCCTCTCCTAATGACTGATATTAGTGACAGTCTCCCTCTTAAGACAGTGTAATGACAGTCTCTCTCTCTAAACATGTATTATGACGTCCTCCTCTTAACAGAATTAGTGACAGTCTCTCCTCTTAATACAGTGATAATATGACAGTCTCCTCTCTAATGAGTGATATTAGTGACATTCTTCTTATGACATGATAATTAGTGACAGTCTCTCTCTCTAATGACAGTGAAATTAGTGACAGTCTCTCCTCTCTAATGACAGTGATAATTAGTGACAGCTCTCTCTCTAATGACAGTGATAATTATGACAGTCTCTCCTCTCTAATGACAGTGATAATTAGTGACAGTCTCTCCTCTCTAATGACAGTGATAATTAGTGACAGTCTCTCCTCTCTAATGCAGTGAATTATGACAGTTCTCTCTCTAATGACAGTGATAATTAGTGACAGTCTCTCTCTCTAATGACAGTGATAATTAGTGACAGTCTCTCCTCTCTAATGACAGTGATAATTAGTGACAGTCTCTCTCCTAATGACAGTGATATTAGTGACAGTCTCTCTCTCTAATGACAGTGATAATTAGTGACAGTCTCTTCTCTAAGACAGTGATAATTAGTGACAGTCTCTCTCTCTAATACAGTGATATTAGTGACAGTCTCTCTCTCTAATGACAGTGATAATTAGTGACAGTCTCTCTCTCTAATGACAGTATAATTATGACAGTCTCTCTCTAATAACAGTGATATAGTGACAGTCTCTCCCCTCTAATGAATGATAATTAGTGACAGTCTCTCTCTAATACAGTGATAATTAGTGACAGTCTCTCCTCTCTAATGACAGTGATAATTAGTGACAGTCTCTCTCTAATGACAGTGATATTAGTGACAGTCTCTCTCTCTAATGACAGTGATAATTAGTGACAGTCTCTCTCTCTAATGACAGTGATAATTAGTGACAGTCTCTCCTCTCTAATGACAGTGATAATTAGTGCAGTCTCTCCTCTCTAATGACAGTGATAATTAGTGACAGTCTCTCTCTAATGACAGTGATAATTAGTGACAGTCTCTCCTCTTAATGACAGTGATAATTAGTGACAGTCTCTCTCTCTAATGACAGTGATAATTAGTGACAGTCTCTCCTCTAATGACAGTGATAATTAGTGACAGTCTCTCCTCTCTAATGACGTGATATTAGGACAGTCGTCTCATAACAGTGATAATTAGTGACAGTCTCTTCTCTAATAACAGTGATAATTAGTGACAGTCTCTCTCTCTAATGACAGTGATATTAGTGACAGTCTCTCTCTCTAATGACAGTGATGATTAGTGACAGTCTCTCTCTTAATGACAGTGATAATTAGTGACAGTCTCTCCTCTCTAATGACAGTGATAATTAGTGACAGTCTCTCTCTCTAATGACAGTGATATTAGTGACAGTCTCTCTCTCTAATGACAGTGATAATTAGTGACAGTCTCTCCTCTCTAATGACAGTGATAATTAGTGACAGTCTCTGCTCTCTAATGACAGTGATAATTAGTGACAGTCTCTCCTCTCTAATGACAGTGATGAATTAGTGACAGTCTCTCTCTCTAATGACAGTGATATTAGTGACAGTCTCTCTCTCTAATGACAGTGATAATTAGTGACAGTCTCTCCTCTCTAATGACAGTGATAATTAGTGACAGTCTCTGCTCTCTAATGACAGTGATAATTAGTGACAGTCTCTCTCTCTAATGACAGTGATAATTAGTGACAGTCTCTCTCTCTAATGACAGTGATAATTAGTGACAGTCTCTCCTCTCTAATGACAGTGATAATTAGTGACAGTCTCTCTCTCTAATGACAGTGATAATTAGTGACAGTCTCTCTCTCTAATGACAGTGATAATTAGTGACAGTCTCTCCTCTCTAATGACAGTGATAATTAGTGACAGTCTCTCCTCTCTAATGACAGTGATAATTAGTGACAGTCTCTGCTCTCTAATGACAGTGATAATTAGTGACAGTCTCTCCTCTCTAATGACAGTGATATTAGTGACAGTCTCTCCTCTCTAATGACAGTGATAATTAGTGACAGTCTCTCCTCTCTAATGACAGTGATAATTAGTGACAGTCCTCTCTCTCTAATGACAGTGATAATTAGTGACAGTCTCTGCTCTCTAATGACAGTGATAATTAGTGACAGTCTCTCCTCTCTAATGACAGTGATAATTAGTGACAGTTTCCTTCAATCGGGAAATTATCTTTTCCCTTAAGACAGGTTAAATTTTGGGAATTTTCCCCCTTTAAGAAGGTTTAAAGGACAGTTTCCTTTAATCGGAAATTGGAAAATTTTCCTTAATTTTAAAGGGGAAATTTAAATTAGGATGCATTTGGGGGTGTCCCGGCCCCCCCCTGGGGGCGCACGCTGGGGGTTTTCCCCTTCCTTTCTTCTTCTCTTTTTCTTTCCACGTTTTATCTTGCAAAAAAAAAATTTGGGAAAAACCAATCCATTGCGCATGCGCAAATAAAGACAAAGGCTTTGGGTGCGTAGAACCGGCCCTTTTTTTAAATGCCACCGCAGCCCGAGGCATTTTAAGGCCCTGCGTTGAAAGCCAAAATTTGGCCGGCTATTCCGGTCGGACAATCATCGCGCGGGCGCGGCCATTTTTTTGGGGGGAAGACACCCCATAAGCTATCGGTCGGAGGTGTTCCCCTTGGGCCCAAATTTAACACTCCGCTGTGGCATTTCGGTGGGACCCTCTGGGCGGGAGCCACCACTCCAGCACAGAGCTGACTCCACATCCTCAGACCCCTGGGGTCTCCTCTTTTTGGCTTTTTTTTTTTTTTTAAGAATTGCGGGAGATTTAATGGCGCAGACAGGAAGGGGTTAAAGGGCACTATCACCGTAGAAGGAAGGGTTAAGGTGGCGATTCTCCGGGTTTAAACGGGAAAAGGAGTTAAGGCCAGATATCCCGAAGAAGGGGGTTAAAGGGGGAGGGTAGACAGGAAGGGGTTAATGGGGAGATTCTAACGGGGGTTAGAAAAAGGAAGGAGTTAAGGGGCAGATAAGGTAAGGAAGGGTTAAGGGCAGATTGGACAGAAAGGGGGTTTAAGGCGCAAAAAGTACCGGTGAACAGGAAGGGGTTAATGGCGAAAATTTCACCGGCGACAAAAAGGGGTTAAGTGGGATTCCCCGGGTTTAGACAGGAAGGATTAATGGCGCAGATACATGGTAAGGAAGGGGTTAATGGCGCAATTCAAAAGAAGGGGTTAATGGCGCAGATGTCACCGTAGACAGGAAGGGGTTAATGGGGAGAGTCCCGGAAGGAAGGGGTTAATGGCGCAGTTGTCGCCGGTCAGACAGGAAGGGGTTAATGGTGGAGTGTCACCTTTCAGACTGCGCATCGACGGGCATGCAAGGTAGGAAAGACTAAGGGGCCAGAAGGGACGAGGGGAAGTGCCCAACACTAGGGAAGGAGGGAGTGGAGACCCCTATTCAGATCTAACGTCACCCTGTCTGCCCTAAATGTCCCAAATGTAGGTTCTGCACCTTTTCCGAGCGGAACCAATCCCTGCCTGACCCTGCCTAAAGCCCTACTAAAAGAATACGGGTGACAAAGTCAATCCCCCACTACCACTAAAGACAGCTGGGATAGACGAACAAGGGGAACACTTACCCTTGAGTAGACTCATAGATGTAACAAGACGTCCTCCAGCAACACCAAAGAGGAAGACAGCCGACTGCATCGCTCCAAACCTCAACAGGGGGAAATGGAAATATCACCGGCAACGCCCAGCAGAAGGCTGGAGTCTATAACACCCAGGTCCAGGGTGTAAAATTAAGCCGGAGCAAGGTTGACACTGGGTCGGGGAGTCAGAAGGTTAGGCTGTGTTTCCAGGTCGGAAAACAGCCTTTGGATGGGCGGAAATTCCGCTCCGCCCAAAGCCCCCCCCTTTTGAACGCACGCTCATTCCGGATGTTTTTCAACACCTCCGGAACACACCGAAACCCCGAGGCTACATAGCCCTGTTTTATTTCCCTTGCGCAGGTCTCCGCCTGCGTGTTTTTTCACATAGTGGGACGGGATTTCTTTGAGACCCTCACTATGCTGTAACAACTGGACGCTGCGTGTTTGAGCTGCACCAACGCACACGTCTAAACACCAGCAATCCGGACTGTTTCCTGAACGTGGAAACTCACCCTTAAGAAGGGTCTGCAAGGCCAAACGCACAGACCTTCTGCAGCTTGATGAGTGCGACTGCAGTCTCTGACCCCTGTGACACCGAGAGTCATCAAAAAGAGCCAACCAACAGTCATCATAAGAGGCGCAACCAACAGTCATCATAAAAGAGCGCAACCAACAGTCACATAAAAAGAGCCAACCAACAGTCACATAAAAGAGCGAACCAACAGTCATCATAAAAAACCAACCGAAGTCATCATAAAAAGACAACTCTGCAGCTTAGTAGGCACCGCAGTCCTCTGACACCTGGACACCAAAGTCATCATAAAAGACCAACCAACAGTCATTAAAAGAGCGCAAAACCAAAGTCATCAAAAAGAGCGCAACCACAGCATCAAAAAGAGCGTAACCAACAGTCTCATAAAAGAGCGAACCACAGTCTCATAAAAGACCGAACCAACAGTCATCATAAAAACCCAACCGAGAGTCATCATAAAAAAGCACAACCCAGTCCTCATAAAAGAGCGAAACCAACAGTCATCTAAAAGAGCAACCCAAAGTCATCATAAAAGAGCCAACCAACAGTCATCATAAAAGACGTAACCCAAAAGTCATCATAAAAGACGAACCAACATCTAAAAAGCACAGACCTCTGCAGCATGATGTATGCGACTGCAGGGCCCCTGACCCTGTGGACAACCGAGAGTCTCATAAAAGAGCACAAAACCCAAAATCATCATAAAAGAGCGCAACCACATCATCAAAAGAGCGCAACCAACATCAATAAAAGAGCGAAAACCCAAAAGTCCCTCATAAAAGACCGAACGAGAGTCATCATAAAACAGCACAGACCCTTTCTGCAGCGATAATCGACGCAGTCCTAAAAGGCAACCGAGAGTCATCATAAAAGAGCGCAACCAACAGCTTTATAAAGAGCACAACCAACAGTCATCATAAAAGAGCGAACCACAGTCATCATAAAAGAGCGCAAAAACCCAAAAGTCCCAAAAGCCGAACCAAAGTCATCATTTTAAAAAACGAACCAGAGTCCCAAAAAAAAGCAAAACCCCCAGCCCATAAAAAGGCAACCAAAGTCATCATAAAAGAGGCAACCAACGTCATTCATAAAAAGGCAACCAAATCCCCCAAAAAGAGCGCAACCAACATCATTTTAAAAGAAAAGAACCAACATCATCATAAAAGAGAACCGAGAGCCAAAAAACCCCCCGCCTTTGGGGGGGCACCCAGCCAAGGGGAACCGAAGCATCATAAAAGCCAAAAAACAGTCATCTAAGAGAGCGAAACCACATCACATAAAAGAGCGCAACCAAACCCTCAAAAAAGACGAAAAAACAGTCATCATAAAAGGGAAAAACCAACCAGTCATCATAAAAAGCAAAACCCGCATTATTTTTGCGACCAGCTTTCAGGGAAAACCCAAGTCCCCAAAAAAGGAACCAAATCATCATAAAAAGCCAACCAACAGCATCATAAAGACGCAAACGTCATCATAAAAGACCAACCGAGAGTCATCATAAAAAGCCAACCAAGTCAAATAAAAAGCGCAAAAAACAGTCTAAAAAGAGCGAACCAAAAACATCATAAAAGAGCGAATTAAATCTCATAAAAGACCGAAACATCATCAAAAAGAGCCCAAACCAACTCATCATAAAAGCCAACCAACAGCATCATAAAAGACGAACCAAATATTAAAAGAGCGAACCAAAATCATCAAAAAGACCAAAAACCAAGTCTCAAAAAGACGTAAAAACCCAAATCTCAAAAAAACGAAAAAAACAGTCATATAAAAGCTAACCAACAGTCATCAAAAAAGCAAACCAACAGTCATCATAAAGAGCGAAAACCCAGCACAAAAAAAAGGGGAACCAACAGCATCTAAAAGAGCAACCAACGCACATAAAGAGGCAAAACATCATCAAAAAAGCAACCAAATCATCAAAAAGAGCGAACCAAATCTCATAAGGGCGTAACCAACAGTCATCATAAAAAGCGAACCCAAAACTCAAAAAAGCGAAACAGTCTCATAAAAAAGGGAAAACCCGTCATCAAAAGAGCGAAAACAGTCATCTAAAGAGCCAAAACATCATCAAAAAACGGAAAAAGTCACATAAAGAGGCAAAACAGTCACAAAAAAGGGCAAAACGCACAAAAAGGCCAAAAATCATCAAAAAGACCAAAACAGCACAAAAGAGCGAAAACAATAAAAAAGAGCGCAAAACAGTCATCATAAAAAGCGAACCAATCATAAAAGAGGACCAACATCTTTATAAAAGACAAAAACCAAGGGCCCAAAAAGGGGGCCAAAAAACACAACATAAAAAGGAACCAACATTTAAAAAGAGCCAAAAACCAATCAAAAAGAGCGAACCACGTCATCAAAAAGACGCAAAACATCATCATAAAAAAGGGAAAACATCTATAAAAAGGGAACCACGTCCTCATAAAAAGGAACCCCCAAATTTTTCAAAAAAGCACAAAACCCCGTCATCATAAAAAGCGAACCAAAGTTTTCATAAAAAGCCACCAACCCCAAAAAAAAGGCAACCAACATCATCTAAAAACGAACCAACATTATCATAAAAGAGCCAACCCCCAAGGGCCCCAAAAAAAGCGAAAAACCCACATCATAAAAGGCAACCAACTTTCCAAAAAGGGCCAACCACAGTCAAAAGAGCGAACCAAGTCCCCATAAAAGAGCGAACCCCCTTCCCTAAAAACCCCCAAAACCCAAAAGTTTTCAAAAAGGCCAACCACAGTCTCATAAAAAGCGCAACCCAAAAGTTACAAAAAAAGCGAACAGCATCATAAAAGAAGCGAAAAACCCAAAATTACAAAAAAGCCAACCCAAAGTCATAAAAAGCGCAAAAACCCAAACAACATAAAAAAGGGGAACCAAAAAGTTAAAAAAAAAGACAACCGACAGTCACATAAAAGAGCGAACCAACATCACAAAAAAGCCAACCCCCCCCTTCCCATAAAAGAGCACAACCAAAAAATTATCTAAAAGGCCAAAAAAAACAGTATCATAAAAAGCGAACCACAGTTACAAAAAGAGCAAACCAAAAGGGCCCAAAAAAAGCGCAAAACCCCAAAGTCACATAAAAGAGCGAAAACCAAATTTATCATTAAAAAAACACAACCAACTAAAAAAAAGGAACCAAAAATCATCATAAAAAGCGCAACCAACAGCATAAAAAAGCGCAAAACCAAATCATCATAAAAAGAGCCCCAAAAACCAAAATCTCATAAAAAAACGCAACCAAAATCATCATAAAGAGCGAAACACATCATCATAAAAGGAACCAACAGTCATCAAAAAAGAGGAACCACATTTTCATAAAAGACAACCAAGGGCAAAAGACAAACAGCCAACGACAGCACAAAAAGAGCGCAATTTAACACATCATAAAGAGCCAAAACATATAAAAAGCCAAACCAATCTCAAAAAGGGCAACCAAAATCCTCATAAAAGAGCCCAACCAACATCCATCATAAAAGAGCGAAACCACAGGACCAATAAAAGACGAAAACGTCATCATAAAAAAACCAACCAAAATCAAAAAAGGCAAAAAGTCTCATAAAAACCAACCAACATCCCAAAAAAGCTCAAAAAACCCAACATCATAAAAAGCGCAAAACAGTCATCATAAAAAGCGAAAACAGTCATCATAAAAGAGCGAACCAAAAGTCCTCATAAAAAAAGCGCATTAACAGTCATCATAAAGAGCGCAAAACAGTCATCATAAAAGAGCCAAAACAGTCATCATAAAAGCGCAACCCACACCCCCCCAAAAAAAGCCAACCAAATACATAAAAAAGTGCAAAAACCCAAAAGTCATCATAAAAAGCGCAAACCCCCCAGTCACATAAAAGAGCACAACCACAGTCATCATAAAAGAACGCAATTAAAGTCAATCATAAAGAGGCCAAAAAACGCATCATAAAGAGCGTAA
>JARQOD010014011.1:0-12304 GCA_033576555.1 Oophaga sylvatica
AACTAAGTTTTTTTCGTTCCCAATTTTTGTTCTACTAAAATAAATCATCCTTTTTGAAAGAAATTTTAGGGGCTAATTAAAAATTTTCTTTTCACAAGAATAATGCAACTAATTAACCTACCCCAAATTTTCCGGGCCCTAGCCCCTGGGGGGCCTGCAGTTTTTTTGGCCCTGGGCCCCTATGGGGCCGCTGTTCCCTTTTGGACCTGGGCCCCCAAATGGGGCCTGCTGTTTCCCGGGGCCCCCATGGGGGCCCCTGCGTTTCCTGGGGCCCTAATGTGGCCCTTTTTCCGGGGGCCGGGGCCCCCCTGATACACTCACACCCCCCCCCTCCCCCCCCCCCCTTCCCCCTCAAGTGCCGGAGGGAAGCTGGGGCTGCCGCGTCCCTTAAAAAGAAGCAGACTCAGCAAGCATACTTCCCAATCTCCAATCCTCATGACGCGCCCTCCAGCTCTTTGCCCCGCCCCGCCCTCCTCCACGCTCCACGTCCACCCGCCCCCCCTTGAGGAGGAAGCGCGCGCACCCCCCCACGTCACATGACGCGAAGTGGGGATGGGGGGCCCCCCCCCCCGGGCCCCCAATTGGGGGGGGCCCCAAAAACCAAACCCCGCACTTCAGGGGCGCCCAGGATCAAAAAAAGGGGGGGCAAGCCAATTCGCATTTTAACGGGTTTACTCATAACACTTACATTATCCTGCATATTAGGTATGGAGCTTAGAACTGTTTAATTTTTTAAATACAGCAGTGTATGCGACACTACCTGATAACCATTATTATAAGGGCCCCAAAAAACCTCTATACAAGAATAAGAGGCATTTAAAACCTTATATGAAAATATAAAAAGGGTTTGTATATCACCTATATACCGCACACGATGTGTAACCCTGTATACACCATAACTACACTCATATACCGAACCCCATGTTTTTGACCTTATCCCCAAAATTTACTACACTCATATACCGCACCAATTGTAGACCCTGTTCCACCTTTTAAAACACTTTTTTTATACCGACACTTTAAAAATTAAAACCAAAAACATTAAAAATCAAAAAAACTTACGGTTTTCAATGGGAACTATGGGGCCCGCTTTTTGGGTAATGAAAGGCAATGTTCGGTTCCATATTGTCCAAGTGAAGCATTTTTTCTTTCTTGATTCATTATTTCCTGGATTCCAATTGCTATAGTAAAATACCAAAATAAACAGCGCTACAAAAACAATATACAGCAATAAAACGCCCCCACAGAGACTACAGCCGCACTGCCCCCCACGCAGCCTTGCCAATCCAACATTTCTCCTCTCAGTGCACATATTGGCGAACTCCGCTTTTTTGCCCCTATATCCCCCCCATCCCGCCCCCTCTGTTTCCCTATTCCATCCCCCCGCCCCAAACTGCCCAGTCATGCCCCCGGTTCTCCAGCATGCCCCGTGTCTCCAGTCATGCAATTCTCCATTTTCCCCCCCTTCTCCATTTTCCCCGGTCCCATTTTTTGCCCCCTCCAGCTTCTGCCCCGGGCCACATTCTGCCCCCTGTTCAGCATTTCTGCCCCCTTGGGGCTCGCATTTTGCCCCTTTTCCAATTCTCCCCCGTCCAGAATTCTGCCCGTTTCCGCATTCTGCCCTTGCCCGCATTCCCCCCGGGGGCCCATTCTGCCCCCGTGTTTCCCGCATTTCTGCCCCCGTGCCCGCAACTCCCCCCTTTCCAGCATTCTGCCCCCGTGTCCACATTCTGGCCCCCCGGGGCCCCCCCATGTCCGATTTGGCCCGGTCCACATTTTGCCTGCCCCTTTTCCCCTGGGCTGTGTCTGGGGGGTGTCTCTGTCTGCTCTGGTGCTGTCTGGGGTCCTGTTCTGGGTTCTCTGGGCTGTGACAGTTCAGTCTGCTGGCTTGTGGGTCTTCTGCTTTCTGTGGGTCTGTTCTGTTCTGTTCTCTGTGTCTTTGAGGGCTGGTGGTTTCTGTGGGGGGTCTAGTGGGTGGGGTGTGGGGTGTGGTCTGGCTGTGGTTCTGTAGGTCTGTGGCTGGGTGGTTCTGGGTGTGCTGGGTGGGGCTGTGGTGTCCTGGGGACCTGGCTGCTGGGTCTTCCTGGCTGGTCTGGGGGTCTTCTGGCGTCCTGTCTGGTGAGCTCTGGGCTTTCTTGTGGGGCCTGTCTGGGTCTTCTTCTGCTGTGCTGGTGGCTGTGGACTGGGTTCTGTTCTGGTCTGTCTCTGTGGTCTGGGTGTCAGGTTTTGGGGCTGGTCAGTGGGGGTTTCTGGGGGGTTCTGGTTCTGTTCTGGCTGTGGTGGGTCTGTCTGTCTTTCTGTGGACTCTGCTGGCTCTGGCTCTGGGTCGCTTGATGTTCTTCTCTGGGTCTGGGGTTCTTGAGTCTGGGCTCTTCTGTTCTTCTGTGGTTCTGCTTCTGGAATTTCTTCGGGTCTGCGGTTGCTGGCTGGTCTGGTCTCTGGCTTCTGTTCTTCTCTGCCTGGGTGGTCTGTTCGGCTGGGTCTGGCTTGTCTGTCTGGGTTCTGTGGTCTGGTGTGGTCCTGCAGTTCTTTCTGTCTTCTGCTGTTCAGGCTGCTGGGCTGGCTGTGCTGGCTGTGTCTGCTGGGGTGCTGCTGTGGCTGGTCTGTCTGGGCTGTGTTCTGTGGGGGGTCTGTGGTTCTGCTGGTGGGTTCTGGGGGGCTGGTCTGGGTCTGTCTGGCTGTCTGGGGTTGTTTTGGTTTTCCTGGTGTGGGCTGGTGGGGTCTGGGGGGTCGGGTGGGGGGGCTGGTTCTGGGGTTTGCTGTGTCTGGGGGTGGGGGGCTGGGGCTGTGGCGGGGGGCTGCTGGGTCCTGGTTTGGGGTTCTGTTCCCGGGGCTGGCTGGGGTTGGGCTGGTCGGGGTTTCTGTCTGGGGGGCGGCTGTCTGGTCTGCTGTTTTGTGTCTCTGGGTCTCTGCTGTGTTTTGGGGTTCTCTGTCTGGTTCTGTTCTTCTGGGGGGGTTTTTGGGTGTGCTGGGCCTGGGCTGTTCTGCTGGTTTGTTGGGGTCCTGGCTGGGTGGGGTTTCTGGGTTGGTCTGGTGTTCTGCTGGTTTTGGTCTGGTGCTGGGGGGGGTCTTTGGGGGGTCTGGACTGTCTGGGGGTCTGTGGCTGTGGCTGGGTTCCTTGGGCTGTGTCTGTTCTGCTTTGGCTGGGGTGCTTCTGCTGTGGGCTGGCTGGGGGCCTGTTCCCCGGGGTCTGTCTGGTGGTTGGTTTTGGGGTTTTGGGTCTGTGCTGTTTTGGCTGTCTGGGGGTTCTGTTGGTCTGCTGGGCTGTGCTGTTTTGGTCTGGCTTTCTGGGCTGGTCTGTCTGGGGTGTGTCTGCGGGGTGGTGTCTCTGGTTTTGGGGGCTGGGGGGTGCTGGGTTTTGCTGTTTCTGGTCTGGTTCTGTGGGGGGTCGGCTGGGTGTGGGGGTGCTCTTGGTCTGGGTGGTGTGGGCCCGCTGGTCTGGGGCTGGGTCCTGGAAAATGTTGTGGGCGTGTGGGGTTGCTGGTGTTCTGGGTGCCTGCTGGGCTGGGTCTGTCGGGCTGCTCTGGGTGGGGCTGTCTGGGTGTTCTGGGCTGTGTGCTGGGCTGGGTTCTGGGCCCGTGGTTCTGCTGTTGGGGTTTCTTGGGCTGGGGGGGTCTGGTCTGTTGGTCTGTGCTGTGCTCTGGGTCTGCTGTTCTGGTGGTCGGGGGGCTGTTCTGCTGGGCTGGGGAGCTTTTGGGTTTCTGCTTTGGTGGGGTTCTGGGCTCTGGGCTGGGGTCTGGGTCTGGTCTGGGCTGGTCTGCGGGGTCTGGGGGGGGCTTTCTGGGGCTGTCCTTCTGGGGCTTTCGCTGCCTGGGTTCCTGGGGGTTGTTCTTTGCTGGCTGGGCTTTGGGGGGGGGCTGCTTTTCCCCCTGGGGGGGGGTTTTTCGGGGCTGGGGGGTTTTGGTGGGGTGCTGCTGTTGGGGGGGGGGGGGGTTTCTGGTTCTTTTGGGGTTTTGGTTTTCTGGGGGCTGGTGTGGGCTGGGTCTGGGGGTTCTTTTTTGGGGGGTCTGGGGTTTCTTCTGGCCTGTTGCGGTCTGGTTTGGGGTTGGGTGTTTGGGGGGTGTTGGGTGGGGTTTTCCTGGGCCCCCTTCCCCCCTGGGGGGGTCTTTTGGGGTTTCGGTCTGGGGCTTTTGGGGGGGGGTCTTTCTGTTTTTGGCTGGGGTGTTGTGGCTGTGGGGGGGGGTCTGGGTTTTGGCGTTCTTTTGGGGGGTTTCTTCTGTGTCCTGGGGGTTGGGGGTCTGTTCTGGGGGGTGGTCTGTTCTGGGTTTGGGGGGGGGGCGGGTGGGGGGGGCTTGGGCGTCTTTGTTTTCTGGGGGGGCTGCTGGGCTGCTGGGTTTGGGGGGTTGGGGGGTTTCAGGCTGGGCTGGGGGTCTTTTTTCTTTGTGTCTGGGGGGGTTTGGGTTTTGTGGGGCTGCCTGGGGGCGGCTTTTTGGGGGGGGGGGGGGTCCCGTTCTGGGGGTCTGGGGGTGTTTGGGGTTTTGGGGGTGGGGGGTCTGGGTTTTTTGGGGCTGCTGTATTCTGCTGGGGGGGCTGGTTCTGCTGGGGCTGTGGGGGGGTTTTGGGGGGTTGGCCTGGGGGTGGGGGGTTTCCCGGGCCCTGGTTGGGTGCTGCCCGTGGGGGGGGCTGTTTTGCTTCGGGGTCTGGGTTTCTGTGGCTGGCTGTTTTTGGGGGCTTTCTGGTGTTGTCGGGGGTCTGGGGTTCTGTCCTTTCTGGGTTCTGCTGTGGTTGTCTGGGTCTGTCTGGGCTGTGTTTGGGCGGGGGCTGGCTGGGGGGGGGGTTGCTTTCGGGTGGCTTTGGGGTGGGGGGTGGGTGCTTGGTGGGGGCGCTGCGTTTGCTGTCTGCGGGGTCTGGTTTCTGGGTTTGGGGGCTGGGGGGCGGCTGTGGGTCTTGCGGCTGTCTGGGTCTGGGTCTGGGTTTGGGCTGTCTGCTGGTCTGGGCTTGCTGGCGTCTGGGGGGGCCCGGGGGTGGGGGGGCTGGTCTGGTTCTGCTGTGTCTGTGTGTGTTTTTCCTTCTTGGGGTGGTTGTCTGGCTGGGGGGTGTCTGTTGGTGTCTGCTGTCTTCTGGGGGGGTCTGTGGCTGGGTGTCTGCTGCTGGCTGTCTGGTCTGTCTGGCTGGGCTGGCTGTTCTGTTCTGGGTCTGGGTCTGGTCTGGTCTGGGGGTTCTTTCCTGGGCGGGGTGGCTGCTGGGGTGGGTTCTGTCTGCTGGGTGTCTGGTTCTGTCTGGTGTTTCTGTGCTGCTGGCTGGGGGGGGGGGGGCTGTCTGTCTGCTGCTGCTGCTGGTGGTCTGGTCTTCTGGCTGGGGGTGGTCTGGGGCTGCTGCTGCGTGGGGTTGGGGTCTGGCTTGCTGGGTTTTGGGTTCTGGGGGCTGTCGCTTGCTGTTCTGTTCTGGTTCTGGGGGTCTGGGCCTGGGGGTTTCTGGTTCTGTTGGGTCTGGGCTGGTCGTTCTGTTTGCTGGGGGTCTGCTGGTGTCTTGTGGTGGGCTGGGTCTGGCTGGGCTTTCTGCCCGTCTGGTTCGGGCCTGGGTGTCTGGTGCTGTTGGGCTGCTGGGTTCTGGGTGGGGCTGGGTGGGGTCTGCTGGGCTGGGGGCCCGGGTCTGGGCTTTCTGCTTTTTCTGGCTTCTGGTGGGGTCTGTCTGTGGATTCTGGTGGGTGCTGGCTGGGTGTTCTGTGGCCCGGTCTGGCTGGGTGGGGGTTTGGTGGTGGTGGCTGGGTGTCTGTCCTTCTGCTGGCTGGGTCTGTCTGTCTGGGGGGTGGGCTGTCTGGGCGGTCTGGGGGGGTCTGGCCTGTCTGGTTGCTGGTCTTTCTGTCTTTTGTCTGTTCTGTTCTGGTTCTGTCTGGGTGGTGGTGGGTTCTGCTGGGGCTGGGGTCTGTTGCTGCTTTCTGGGGCTGGCTGTGGGGGGGGGCTGTGTGGGGTCTGCTGTCTTGGGGGTTGTGGGTTCCCGGGCTGGCTGGGGGGTCTGTGGTGGGGGTGGTGCGGGTTTTTGCTGTGTCTGTCTGGTGGGCTCTGGCTGTTCTGTGGGCTGGCTGGTGGTCTTGTGGGTGGGTTCTGTGTGTTCTTTCTGCTGTCTGGGGGGTCTGGGGTGGTCGGGGGGTCTGGCTGGTTCCTTTGGGTCTGGGGTCTGTCTGGGGTGTCGGGGTTCTGGGCTGGGGGTTTTGTCTGGGTCTTGGCCCGTCTGGGTTCTGTCTGGGTCTTGCTGGTTCTGGTCTTCTGCGGGGGGGGTTGCTGGTGTCTGTGTCTTTGGGTCTTTGGGGTTGGTCTTGGTGGCTGTCTGTCTGGGTGGGGGGGGGGGGCTGGTTCTGCTGGTTCTGGCTGGTCTGTGCTGGGGCTTTCTGTGTCCCGTCTGGTTCTGGCTGGGGTCTCTGTCTGGGTTCATGTGTCTTGTTCTGGTGGTGCTGGCGGGCTTGGTGGGTTCTGGCTGGTCTGGCTTTCTGGGCTGGTCTGGTCTGGGCTGGCTGCTGGGGCTGGGGTCTGGGGCTGGGGTGGGTTCTGGGGTGTGTTCTGGGGGGCTGCTGTCTGGCTGCTGGGCTGTCTGGTGGGTGGGGGGGTCTGGTTCTGCTTCTTTCCTTTGGGGTGGTTCTGGCTGGGGTTTCCCCGGGGGTGCTGTGGTCTGGGCTGGGCTTCTGCTGCTGGCTGCTGCTGGCTGCTGGGTTCTGGCTGGTCTCTGGTTCTGGTGCTGGCTGCTGGGGTGCTCTTTCTGCCTGGGTGGGGGTGTTTGCCCGTGGCTGTGCTGGGGGCTGGTGTTGTCTGCTGGTTCTGGGCTGGCGTGGTCTGGCTGGGTTCTGTGCTGGGGTTGCTGTTGTTCTGGTCGGTGGGGGCTGGCTGTGTCTGGGGTTCTGTTCTGGGGGTGTTGGGCTGTCGTCTCTGGTTCTGGCTGGGGGTTCTGGTTCTGGTTGGGGGCCCGTATGCGCTGGGCTGTTTTGGGGGTCTGGTTCGGGGGCTCTTCTCCTTGGGTTGGCTGTTCGGGTCTGCTGGGTGCGGGGTGGCTGGCTGGTCTTCTGGGCTGCTGGGGGTTTTGTCTGGCTTGGGCTTGGCTGTTCTGGGGGGCTCTGTGTCTGTCTGTTCTGGGGGCTGGTCGGTGGTGTTCTTTGTTCTGGGGTGTTGGGCTGCCCCGTTCTGGGGGGGGTCTGCTGGGGGTGTCTGGTGGTTTCTGGTGGCTGTCTGGTGGGTTTGGTCTGGCTGTGGCTGGCTGGGTGGTCTGTCTGGTTTCTGGGGGTTCTGGGTGCTGGCTTGTCTGGGTGCCTGTGGGGCTGGTTGTCTGGGTGCTGTCTGGGGGCTGCCTGGGTTCTGGGCTGGTGTTTTGGCTGGTGTTCTGGTCTGGTGTCTGGGATCGGGTGTGTCTGGTCGGTGGCGGGTGTTCTGGGTCTGGGGGGTCTGGGGTCTGGGGTGGCTGGTGGGTGTTCTGGTCTTTTGCTGGGGGCCTTTGGGTGGTTCTGGTTGGCTGGGCGGGTCGTCTGGGGTGCTGGGCTTTTTCTGTTTGGTGTCTTGGTTTCTGGCTGTTCTGCAGTCTTTTCTGTCGGCTGGTCCCGGGGTCTTGTGTCTGTGTGCTGGGCTGGCTGGGTGTTCTGCTGCTGTGCTGTTCTGGGTCTGGGGCTGGGTGTCTGGGGGTGTGTCTTCTGGGCTTCTGTGGGCTGGGGGGGTGTCTTCTGGTGTGTTTTGGTCTGGTGTCTTGTCTGCTGGTGTCTGGTGGGTGGGGGTTCTGTTCGCTGGCTGTCTTCTGGCTGGGGCTGGGGGGCTGTTGTGTCGTTCTGGGCTGGGCTGTGGGGGTTCTGCCCGTCTGGGTGTGGCTGGGGGCTGTTCTGGTGGGGTTTGCTGTTGGGCTGTCTGGGGCTGGCTGCTGCTTGGGCTGGCTTTTGTCTGTCTGGGTCTGGGTCTGGGTTTCTGGTCTGGGGTGTGGTGCTGGGTCTGGTTTTGGGGTTGGGGGGGCTGTCTGGGGTCTGGCTGTCTGTCTGCTTGCTGTTCTGGGGTGGGTGGTGCTGGTGTGTCTGGGTCTTTGCTGGCTGGTCCTGGGGTGTTCTGGGTTTTGCTGGTCTGGGGTTTCTGCCCGGGGGCTGTGTCTTGCTGCGGGCTGTGGGTGGGGCTGGCTGTGCTGGTCTGGCTTTTGTGGGCTGTGGGGCTGGCTGGTCTGTGGGGGTGCTGGGGTGGGGCTGTTCTGGATGGGTCTGGGTTCTGGCTGCTGTGTCTGTGTGGCTGGGTGTTCTGGGGCTGTCTGGCTTGGTGTCTTTTCTGGCTGTTCTGGGGGCTGTGCTTTCCTGTGGGGGGTTCCTGGTGCTGGATCTGGTGTCTGTTCTATGTGGGTGTTCTGGGGTTCTGGGTGTCTGTTCTGCTGCTGGGTCCTGATGTCCATGGGGGTTTCTCTTTCTGCTGGCTTCTTGCTCTGCTGGTCCTGGGTTCTGCTGGGGGTCTGCTTTCCTGGGCTCTGGGGTTTCGGGGCTGGTCTGCTGTCCTGGGTCTGGGGGTCGGGTCTGGGTGCGTCTGTGGTCCTGTGTCTGGTCTGTCCTTCTGTCTCTGTCTGTTCTGGGGTTCTGTTCTGGTCTGTGCGGGGGTTTCTGCTGGGCTGCTGCCCTGGCTCTGTGTGGGTCTGGGTCCTGCTGCTGGTCCTGCTGCTTTCTTGTCTGGCCTTCTGTGGGTGGGGCTGGGGTCTCTTCTTCTGGTCTGCCTGTGTCTGGCGCTGGGCTGGGTTTCTGGGCTGTGTCTGGGGTGGGTTCTGGTGTGTTCTACTTGGATTCTGTCTGGTTCTGGTTCGGGGTTCTGGCTGCTTG
Source organism: Oophaga sylvatica (assembly GCA_033576555.1). Taxonomy (NCBI): domain Eukaryota; kingdom Metazoa; phylum Chordata; class Amphibia; order Anura; family Dendrobatidae; genus Oophaga; species Oophaga sylvatica. The sequence goes on from JARQOD010014011.1 coordinate 8,759, forward strand.
GTGTCTGCTGCTGTCTGTTCTTCTCTGGACCTTCTGGTTCTGGCTGGGCCCTGGCTTTCCTGTCTGTTCTGTCTGCTGTGGGTTCTGGGTTCTTGTGGCCTGCTTGCTGGGGTGGGGCCTCTTTGGCTGTGGGCTGTGCGCTGGCTGCTGGTGGGGCTGGCTTCTGCTCTGCTGTTCAGTTCCGTCTGTTTCTGCTGGCTGGTTCTGTTCTGGGGTCTGTTGGCTGGTGTCTTGTCTATTACTGCGGGGGATCTGGGTCGGGCCTGGGTCTAGGGCTGTGCTGTCTGGTCTGTTCTTGCTGTTCTGCTGGGTGCTGGTCTGTGGCTCTGGCTCTGGTCTGTCTGTTTCTGCTTTCTGTCCTGTGGGGGCTTTGTGTTCTGGTCTTGGGCTGCTGTGCTGGTCTGCGGGTTCTGTTCTGGTTCTGGGGTCTGCTGGTTCAGTCTTCTCGGTGCTGTCTTGGCCTGGCTGGGTTCTTGTTTCTGCTGCCTGGTCTGCTGGCTGTTCTGTTCTTGCTGGGTTGGCTGCTTTTCTGGCTTGGGGGTCTGGGGGTTTCTGGGAGTGGGGTCTGGCGTCTGGTGGCTGCTCTGGCTGTCTGTCTGCTGTTGGCTGGATTTCTTCTGGGGTCTGGGGGTGGCTGGCAGCTGGTCGTCTTTTCTTGTTCTGCTCTCTGTTACTGCTGTTCTGTGTTCTGTCTGGGCTGAGGTGTCTGGGTGGTTTCTGGCTCTGTCTTCCTGTTTCTCTGGCTGTTCTGCCTTGGCTGGGTTTCTGCTGTCTCAGGTCTGGTCTGCTGGCTGGCTCTTGTGGGGGTGGCTGGTCTGGTTTCCCTTGTTCTGCTCTGGGGGCTGGGGCTGGTCTTCGAGGTATTCTGCGTCTGTCTGGGGCTGTCTGCTGTGTGGTCTGTGGCCCTGTTCGCTGGGTTCTGGCTGCTTCTGGGGCTGGTGGGGGCTGGTGGGGGTGCTGGGGTTCTGGGGTTCTGATCTCTGGTTGGCTGGGCTGTGGTCTGGAGGAGGCTGGTTCTCTGCTGTTCTTCTCCTGGCTGTTCTGGCTGGTCTGGGGTCTGGTCTGGGGTCAGGCTATTCTGGGTCTGGGGGCTGCTGGTGTGTGGTGGCTGGGGCTGCCTGCTGGTGGGTGTTCTGCTGTGTGGCTGTGGTCTGTTGTCTGTCTGTTCTGCTTCCTGGTCTGGTGTCTGGGTATCATTCTGGTCTGTGGGGGCTGTGGGCCTTCTGTTCTGTGCGGGCTGTTCTGGGGGCTTTCTTCTGTCAGGGGTGGGGTCTTGGTTCTGGCTGCTGGGCTGGGCCTGCCTGGGCGTGGGCTTCTTGGGTGCTCTGTCTGGTCAGGGTCTGTCTGTGTCTGGCCTTCTGGGCTGGCGGGGTGTTCTTCTGGTCTGTTCCTGGTCTGTGGGCTGGTTCCTGGGATCTGGTCTGCAGGGCTGGTGCTGGGGTTCTGGAGCTGTCTGCTGTCCATTCTGGCTTTCTGGCTGGCGTGGGGGCTGGGCGGCTGTTCTGCTGTCTGTGTCTGTGGCTTTCTGTCCTGTCTGTCTGTCTGGTCTGGGTGGGCTGGTCCTGGGGGGGGCTGGTGTGTTCTGTTCTCTCTTTTCTGTCTGGGCCCTTTCCTGGGTGCTCTTTCTACTGCTGGTTCTGGTCTGTTCTGTCTTGCTGTGGTGGTTCTGGGACCTGTTCAGGTTCTGTCTGCTGTTCTGTGGGACCTTGATGTCTGGTTCTGCCTGGGGGGTGGGGTCTGCTCTGCTGCTTCTGGTGTTTGCTCTGTCTGCTTGGGTCTATGCTGTCTTTTCTGTCTGTTCTCTTCTGCTGTTCTGTCCAGGGGGGGCGGTCTGTGGGTGGTTTCTGTCTGGGCTGGGTTCTGCTGGTTGTTCTGCATGCCTGGTTCAATGCTGGTCTTTCTTTGCTGCTTGGTGGGTGGCTGTCTTCTGGGTGGTTCTTTCCTGGCTGACTGTGGTATCTGCCTGTGTCTGTATGGTCTTGGTTCTGTGGCTGGGTGGCTGTGCTGCTCTGGGTGGTTTCTGTTCTGGTTCTGTTTCTGGGTGTCTGTGCTGGTTCTGGGGGGCTGTGTGCCTGTCGTGGCTGTGGGTCTGGTGCTTCTGTTGGCCTGTTCTGCTGTGCTGGGCTTTCTGCTGCTTGTGGTGGGGTTCTGTTTTCTTGGCATGGCTGGTCTGCTGTCTGTCTGGCTGGCTGCAGGGGGGGGATTGTTCTGTGCCTGGGTTTCTGTGTGGTTCTCTGCTGTGGGGGATGGGGTGGTGTCTGCTGTGTCTGTCAGCTGGGGCTGCTCTGTCTTTCTGGGTCTGCGTTTCTCTGTGTTCTGTCTGGGTGCTGGTCTTTCTCTGCTGTTCTGGCGTCCCTGGGCTGGTCTGCTGTCCTTCTGTGTTTCTGGTATTTCTGCGTGGTGTCTGTTCTGTTCTGTGCTGCCGGGTTCTGGCTTCTTTCGTGGTTCCTGTCTGTGGCTGTTCTGCTGCTGTTGTGCTGCTTGTGGTGCTGGTGGTCCTCATGGGGCTTTGCTGGTTCGGTTTCAGGCTTCTGTTCTGGGGGGGTCTTGGCCTGTTCTGGCTGGTCTGGGGGTCTGGCTCTGGGGGTGTCTGCTGGTTCTTGTTCTGGATCTTGCTCTCCTGGCTGGTTCTGGTCCTGGGTTTCTCTGGGGCTGGGTGGCTTCTGTGGGGGGTTTCCTTTCCTGGTGGCTTCTCCTGCTGCTGGTCTGTGGGCCTGGGTGTCTTCGGCCTGGGTTCTGTGGGTCTGTCTGGGCTGGGGGTCTGTGCTGGGGTCTGGTCTGGCTGTGTGGCTGGTCTGTTTCCTGGGGGTGCTGCTGGTCTGGCATGGTCTTGTCTGGTGTGTCTGGGGTCTTGTCTCTGGCTGGTCTGTCTGGCTGTCTGGGTCTGGTCTGTCTGGGGGGGGCTGGGGGGGTTTCTGGGTTTCTGGGGGGTTTCTTGGGCGGGGGGGTCGGGGGCTGGCTTGGGTTTGGGGGGCGTCTGGGGGGGTTTTTCTTCGGCTGTCTGGGGGGGCTGTGGCTGTCTGGGGGGGTCTGCCCGGGGGGGGGCTGGTCCTGCTTTGGCTGGGGCTGGGGCTTCTGTGGGGCTGTTTGGGGGGGGTTTTGGGTGTGGTGGGCTGGGGTGTGGGGGCTGGGGGGCGTTGGGGGTCTGGGTTTTGGGGGGGGGTTCTGCTGGGGTTTTTGTCTGGGTTGGGTGTTCTGTCTGGGGGTTTTTGGTCTGGGGGTTTTGGGCTTTTGGGGGTCTGGGTGTCTGGGGGGGCTGGGGGGGGTTTTGGGGGGTGGGTCTGCTGGTTTTGTTTTTGCCCGGGGTGGGGGCTGCTGGCTGGGGGTTCTGGTCTGTCTGGGGGGGCTGCGTCTGGGGGCTGGGGGTCTGGGTGGGTCTGGCTGGGTTTGGGCTGTTTTGGGTGGGGTTTTGGGTTGTTGGTCTTTGGGGCGGGGTGGGGCTTTGTCGGGTTTTGGGTGGGTTTCTGTTTGGGGCTGGGGGTCTGGGTTTGTCTGCGGGGGGCTGTTTTGCTGTTTTGGGGCTGTTGGGGGGGTTTCTTGGGGCTG
>JARQOD010014012.1:0-12302 GCA_033576555.1 Oophaga sylvatica
TGTTGTGAATGGGTTTGAGATGAGTTCTGAGCAGAGGCTCCCTCTGGTGGTTACAAGCGGTGCTAGTCTGTCCAGTGAAGATTGTGAGGACTGGGAATCAGGTGTTACTGACTGGTCTTATATAAGGGAGTCACCTTCCCATCAGGGTTGCCGGTGATCAATTGTTCTGGTCTGAATCCTTTATTCCAGTTTCCCTTGTAGCCTGCTGTGTCGTGTCTGCATCTCCTGCTAACAGATAAGACATTTTCTTCTTTTGTGTTTGTGCTATATTTTTGCATTTTGTCCTGCACTTCTGTGGGGGCCTTCAGGGTCCCCTCCGGGGGCTTCTGCCCTCTCAGTTTTGTTCAGCCACTGATGTTTGTACTTTTGCTTTTTCCAGTTTTTTCAGTGGCTGCTGTTTTGATTTTGTTACACCAGAGAACTAATTTAGGTGGAAGAGGTCGTGTGATCTCAGGTGTTTTTGAAATTAGTAGAGTTGGTGCTTTTCAGGGTTTTCTGGGATTGCAGTAAGTACCCTTCCTATCCTTTTCTATTTAGTTAGTTTGGGCCCCAGCGTTTGCTCATACTATTTTCTTTCTGTGTCAGTATTTCATCTTGTCTAACCGCCATTACATGTTTGGGGGCTTTCTATTATCTTTGGGGTTCTGCTCCGGGGCAGATAGCTTTCCTATATCTATCTTTAGGTGTAGTTAGTTTCTCAGGCTGTGACGAGGCGTCTAGGACCAACGTAGGAACGCTCCACGGCTGCCTCTAGTTGTGGTGGTTAGTCAGGGTACTGCAATCTCATAGATTCCAACTGCTCTGGTGTATTGCCTTTTTTACCTGCACTCCTCAGCTACCGAAACATAACAGTATCACCGGCCTAAAAATTGAAAATTGTATGGTACTCACAGAAGGGAAAAAATATTGTCAGAGTTGTCAGAGATATTTTTCTGTTTGTTGCATTTTTTTTTTTTTCCCTCTGTATCTCTGGGTGCTGGGGAGGATCTTTTCTCTCAATGGAGTTTGCACAGTTGTCTGGCCGTGTGGATCAGCTTGCCACTGAGGTTCGGAGTATTGCTATCTATCTTGCTGGGTTGCCTGTTGTGGAACCTAGGATTCCCATGCCAGATTTGTTTTTAGGGGATCGAGCTAAGTTTCAGAATTTCAAAAATAATTGTAAATTGTTTTTTGCCTTAAAATCTAAGTCCTCAGGGAACGCAGCGCAGCAGGTTCAAATTATCATCTCTCTCCTGCGCGGCGATCCTCAGGATTGGGCTTTTTCCCTGATACCTGGGGATCCTGTTTTGAGTGATGTTGATGCATTTTTTCAGGCCTTGGGGTTATTGTACGATGAGCCTAATGTCACTGATCAAGCTGAGAAAGCCTTGTTGGCATTAAATCAGGGGCTTGATGACGCTGAGTTATACTGTCAGAGATTCCGTAGGTGGGCAGTCCTGACCAAATGGAATGACGACGCTTTGGCAGCCCTTTTCCGGAAGGGTCTGTCAGATAATGTAAAGGATGTTATGGTGGGATTCCCTGTCCCTCTGGTCTCAATGATTCTATGTCATTAGCGATTCAAATTGACAGACGTTTGCGTGAGCGGAGAAGTATGCGTGGAATGGTGTTGCCTTGTGAACCAGCTTCTGAACCCATGCAGTGTGATAGAGTGGTGTCTGGGGCACAGCGTCATGAGTTTCGAAAGCGCAATGGGTTATGTTTCTACTGTGGTGATGCCTCTCATGCTATTTCAGTCTGCCCTAAGCGGGGAAGACGTTTTGCACGCTCAGTTGTCTTGGGTAGTGTTCAGACTAAGTTTTTATTAACTGTCACTCTGATATGCTCTCTGTCCTCATTTTCTGCTCAGGCTTTCGTTGATTCTGGAGCAGCTATTAACCTGATGGATTATGATTTTGCTAAACGTTGTGGATTTCCCTTGATACCCCTACAGAAGTCTATTCCCTACTGGGGATCGATTCTACCCCTTTGGCTGAGAATAAACCCAGTTTTCTACTCAGGTGATAATGAGGGTTGAACCTGATCACCAGGAGTGCTGCAAATTTTTGGTTCTGTATAATCTGCATGACATTATCGTGCTGGGTTTTCCTTGGTTACAGTCTCATAATCCTGTTTTGGATTGGAAATCTGTGTCTGTAACCAGTTGGGGCTGCCAATGTGTTAATACCAACACTCCTGTTTTTTCTGCCTCCCCCAGGCTCAGGATGTTCCTGACTTTTTGATTGATTTTTCTGATGTGTTTAGCGAAAGTAAATCTGCATCCTTGCCTCCCCATAGGAGCTATGACTGCGCTATTGAATTAGTGCCGGGTAGTAAATTCCCTAAAGGTCGCCTTTTTAACTTGTCTGTACCTGAACATGACGCTATGCGGTCTTATATCAAGGAATCATTGGAGAAGGGTCATATCAGACCATCCTCTTCACCCTTAGGTGCCGGTTTTTTCTTTGTGGCCAAAAAGGATGGTTCATTAAGGCCGTGTATTGATTATCGTCTCTTGAACAATATTACTGTGAAATATCAATACCCGTTACCCTTGATTTCTGACCTGTTTTCCAGGGTGAAAAACGCTACTTGGTTTACCAAGCTTGACCTCAGGGGGGCGTATAACCTTATTCGCATTAAGCACGGGGATGAATGGAAGACGGCATTCAATACCCTGAAGGGCATTTTGAGTACCTGGTGATGCCCTTTGGGCTCACTAATGCTCCTTCCGTCTTCCAGTCCTTCATGAATGACATTTTCAGGGATTTTGTGGACAAATTTCTGATTGTTTATTTGGATGATATCTTGATTTTTTCTAATGACTGGGACTCTCATGTGAAACATGTTCGAACTGTATTCCAGATTTTGAGAGAGAATGCTCTGTATGTGAAGGGATCAAAGTGTCTTTTTGGCGTACAGAGGATCTCATTTCTGGGATTCATTTTGTCCCCATCTGTTATTGAAATGGACCCGGTCAAGGTTCAGGCCATCTGTGATTGGGTCCAACCTACTTCATTAAAGGCTCTTCAGAGATTTTTGGGTTTTGCCAATTTTTATCGTAAATTTATTGGTAATTTCTCGGTTATTGTTAAACCATTAACTGATTTGACCAGAAAGGGTTCTGATGTGGTGAATTGGCCTCCTGAGGCAGTCTCTGCATTTCAGGAACTTAAGCAGAGATTCACTTCTGCTCCTGTTCTACGGCAGCCTGATGTTTCTCTGCCATTTCAGGTGGAGGTTGATGCCTCTGAAATTGGGGCAGGTGCCGTTTTGTCCCAAAAAGATCCAGAGACCTCTAAAAGTAACCCTTGTGCCTTTTTCTCTCGAAAATTTTCTCCTACTGAACGTAATTATGACGTGGGTAATCGGGAGTTATTGGCCATGAAGTGGGCTTTTGAAGAGTGGAGACATTGGCTGGAGGGAGCCAAACATCAGGTGGTGGTCCTTACGGACCATAAGAATCTGGTCTATCTGGAATCTGCCAAGCGACTCAATCCTAGACAGGCCAGGTGGGCCTTGTTTTTCACACGTTTTAATTTTGTGGTTTCCTTTCTTCCTGGCACTAAGAATGTTAAGGCGGATGCCCTCTCGAGGAGTTTCCTTGCGGACTCTCCTGAGTTATCTGATCCTTCTGTTATTTTGAAAGAGGGTGTAGTTCTTTCCGCCATCTCGCCCAATTTGAGACTTGCTCTGGAGGGGTGTCAGGAGGATAGGCCCGAGTGCTGCCCTGTTGGAAAATTGTTTGTCCCGGACCAGTGGAAAAAGAGTGTGATGTCTGAGATTCATTGTTCCGCGTTGGCTGGGCATCCCGGAATTTTTGGTACCAGAGACTTGGTTAGTCGGTCCTTTTGGTGGCCTACCTTGTCTCGTGATGTCAGGGAATTTGTGCAGTCCTGCGGGACTTGCTCTCGCTCCAAGCCTTGCTCTCGCTCTAGTGGTTTGTTGATGCCATTGCCTGTGCCAAGAGACCATGGACCCATATCTCTATGGATTTCATTTCCGACCTTCCTGTTTCTCAGAGAATGACCACCATCTGGGTAATTTGTGATAGGTTTTCCAAGATGATACATCTTGTGCCATTACCTAAGTTGCCTTCCTCCTCTGAATTGGTGCCGTTGTTCCTTCAGCACGTGGTTCGTTTACACGGCATTCCTGAGAACATTGTGTCTGACAGAGGAGTCCAGTTTGTTTCCAGATTTTGGAGGACTTTTTGTTCTAAACTGGGTGTTCAATTGTCTTTCTCCTCGGCATTTCATCCTCAGACCAATGGTCAAACTGAGAGAACAAACCAGACATTGGAGACTTATCTAAGATGCTTTGTGTCTGCTGATCAGGATGACTGGGTCTCTTTTTTGCCTTTGGCTGAGTTTGCTCTTAATAATAGGGCTAGCTCTGCTACTTTGATGTCTCCGTTTTTCTGTAATTCTGGGTTTCACCCTCGATTTTCTTCAGGACAGACGGAGGCTTCTGTCTGTCCAGGTGTTGACTCTGTTGTGGAGCGTATGCAACTGATTTGGGACCAGGTAGTGGAGAGGTTGTCCCTCTCTCAGGAGAGGGCCCAGCGGTTTGCTAACCGGCATAGGACTGATGGTCCTCGGTTTAAAGTGGGGGACTTGGTCTGGTTGTCCTCAAAGAATATTCCTATGAGAGTAGCATCTCCTAAATTTAAGCCTAGGTTCATTGGACCTTATAAGATCATGGAGATTATTAATCCTGTTTCTTTTCGTTTGCTTCTTCCAGGGACATTTAAGATCCATAACGTGTTCCACAAGTCCTTGTTGAAGAGGTTTGTTGAGCCAGTGGTTCCTGCTGCTGTGCCTCCTGACCCTGTTTTGGTTGAGGGCAATCTGGAGTATGTGGTTGAGAAAATATTAGATTCTCGTTTTTCTAGACGGAAACTCCAGTATTTGGTTAAATGGAGAGGTTATGGTCAGGAAGACAATTCTTGGGTGTTTGCTTCGGACATCCATGCTAGGAGACTTATCCGTGCGTATCATAGAACTCATCCTGACCGACCTGGTTGCTCAAATGAGGGTTCGGTGACCCCTCCTCAAGGGGGGGGGTACTGTTGTGAATGGGTTTGAGATGAGTTCTGAGCAGAGGCTCCCTCTGGTGGTTACAAGCGGTGCTAGTCTGTCCAGTGAAGATTGTGAGGACTGGGAATCAGGTGTTACTGACTGGTCTTATATAAGGGAGTCACCTTCCATCAGGGTTGCCGGTGATCAATTGTTCTGGTCTGAATCCTTTATTCCAGTTTCCCTTGTAGCCTGCTGTGTCGTGTCTGCATCTCCTGCTAACAGATAAGACATTTTCTTCTTTTGTGTTTGTGCTATATTTTGCATTTTGTCCTGCACTTCTGTGGGGGCCTTCAGGGTCCCCTCCGGGGGCTTCTGCCCTCTCAGTTTTGTTCAGCCATGATGTTTGTACTTTTGCTTTTTCCAGTTTTTTCAGTGGCTGCTGTTTTGATTTTGTTACACCAGAGAACTAATTTAGGTGGAAGAGGTCGTGTGATCTCAGGTGTTTTTGAAATTAGTAGAGTTGGTGCTTTTCAGGGTTTTCTGGGATTGCAGTAAGTACCCTTCCTATCCTTTTCTATTTGTTGTTTGGGCCCCTAGCGTTTGCTCTACTATTTTTTTTGTCAGTTTTTCATCTTTTTAACCGCCTTAATGTTTGGGGGTTTTTATTGTTTTTGGGGTTTCTGTCCGGGCGTGCTTTCCTATACTATCTTTGGGTATTATTTCTAGGCTGTGCGAGGGCTAGCCCAACGTAGGAAGCCCCACGGTGCCTAGTTTGGGGGATTTGTCAGGGGGACTGAATCTTAGATTCCCAATGTCTGGGGGTATTGCCTTTTTTGCTGCATCCTCAGCTACCGAAAAAAAAAACCGGGCTTCAACACCGCCCGTTGTTTCTCGGAAGTGTGTTGGCACGGGTACTCACCCTGCCCAATGGTTTTCAGACGCCATCTTTCTGTCAGTGTAATCACTTAGCCCCCAAAAAGGGTTTTTTGTCGTGGTTTTCGGTCGGGTTGCCACCTTGTGCGGGGGTTTAGGTGCTTTATGGTGTGCGGGGGTATGCAAAAAAGGCTTTTCCCTTGTGACAATAGGACAAAAACCCTGTGTACTGTGGGTTCGGGAACGCGGCCGGCTCGCGGCCGTCAAATTAAAATTTCCATGGGTACCTTCTGCTACCCGTCCGGGTTCCCGTACCCTTTATGGTTTTTCCCCAGTGCCTTTGGCCTAGGGGCCTCCATCCGGGATCCGAGTTCCAGAACGTTTCGGGTTTGGTAGTGCTTTGAGACAGGTACCTCCCGTTAGTAAAAGTGTCCAGTTAAGTCAGTGGTCCCCGGTTGTGCCATTGGCTCTTTTCCTTTGCTGCCCCCCCGGGTTTTCCCGCAAAAGTCGTGGTTTGTTACTTGATTGGTTTGTACTTTGTCCCGTCCGGGTTCCATCCGTCACTGGTTCTCCCCAGTCCTTTGGCCAGGTGCCCCCTCTCGGGATCAGTTCCAGCAAGTCTGTTCCTTGGGAGTGCTTTGGGGCACATACCTCTGCTTTTTAACCGTGTCCCCGAAGCAGTGGTCCTCGGTTGTGCCATTGGCTCTTTTCCTTTGCTGCCCCTCCGGGTTCCGCACGTCAGTGGTCCCGTTTTTGCATTGGCTTTGTCCTTCTTACCCGTCCGGGGTTCCAGTTTTCCGTCAGCGGTTCTCCGCGTGCCCTTTTGGCCCAGGTGCCTCCATTCGGTATCCGATTCCCGCAAGTCTGTGGTCCTGGTAGTGCTTTGGGCACAGGTACCCCCTCTTTGTAACAGTGTCCCCTAACGTCAGCTGGTCCTCGGTTTTGCCATTTGGGTCTTTTTTCTGCTGCCCCCCGGGTTCCAGACAGTCTTGGGGCCCCGTTACTTGCATTGGTCTTTTTACCCCTTTTGCTACCGTCCGGGGGTTTCCCTCCCGTCAGTGTTCTCCCCAGTCCTTTGGCCTAGGGGCCCCCATCTCGGTATCCCAGTTCCCGCAACGTCTGTGGTCCTTGGGGATGCTTTGGAGCACAGGACCCCCTGCTTTGTAAACCGTGTCCCAGACGTCGCTGGTCTCGGGTTTGCCCCTGGTCTTTTCCCTTTTGCGCCCCCCCGGGTTCCAGCAATCAGCTGGCCCGTTATTGCATTTGGGTCTTGTACCTTCGTAAACCCCCCTCCGGGGTTCCAGTATCGTGGTTCTCCCCCAGTGCCTTTGGCCAGGTGCCTCCTCTCGGGATCCGAGTTCCAAACGTTTCTGGGCCTTGGTAGGCTTTGAGCACAGGTACCTCCCGCTTATAAGTGTCCAGTAACTCGTGGGCCCCGGGTGTGCCCTTGGTCTTTTCCCTTTTGCTCCCCTCGGGTTCCGCCAGTCAGTGGGCCTGTTATTGCTTTTGGGTCTGTCCCCTTTTGAACCGTCCCGGGGTTTCCCGTACCGTCAGCGGTTCTCCCCCAGGCTTTGGCCCAGGTGCCTATCTCGGTACCCGGGTTTCCCGCAACGTCTGTGGTCCTTGGTAGTGTTTTGGGCACAGGGACTCCCGCTTTGTAACCCTTCCCAGTAAAGTCGTGGCCCGGGTTGTGCCCTGGGTCTTTTCCTTCTGCTGCCCCTCCGGGGTTCAGCACAGCAGCTGGCCTGTTACTTGCATGGCCCCTTTTCCCTTTTGCTACCCCCCCGGGGGTTCCCGTCCGTCAGTGGGTTTTCCCCAGTGTTTGGCCCAGGTGCCTCCTTCGGTATGAGTTCCGCAGTTGTGGTCCTTGGTAGTGCTTAGGGCAAGGTTCCCGTTAGTAACCGTTCCCCATAAAAGAGCGGGCCTGGGTTTTGATTGCTCTTTTCCTTCTGCGCCTCTGGGTTCCAGCCCCGTCGTGGTCCCCCGTTACTTTCATTGGGTCTTGTACCCTTTTGCTACCCCTCCGGGGGTTCCCCGTACCGTCAGCTGGGGTTTCCGCAGTGTTTGGCCTGGGGCCTCCCCTTTGGTATCCGATTCCAGCAAGTTGCGGTCCCTTGGGGTGGTTTGGGCACGGTACCTCGCTTAGTAACCCGGGCCCCCTAACGTAGTGGTCCCGGTTTTGGGCCCTTTGGGTCTTTTTTTCTGCTGCCCCCCCCGGGTTCCCGAAAATCATGGTCTCGTTACTTTCATTGCTTTGGACCTTCGCTCATTTACAAATTGAAAATTTTTTAAGCTTTTTTTGGGGAATCACTCTGGATCTCCAAAAAATTAAGCGAGACCCTTGACCACCCCGAAGAAAAGGGGACCACAAGGACGGACATCAAGCCAACCGCCCAAACCCATCCCAAAAAAGAAAAAAAAGATTTCCAAACAGGGCTAAAAAAGGTTAAGAAAATACAAGTACAGAACAAGGATTAAAAAAAATAAGAGAAAATCAAAAAGCAGAAGAACATAAGATAAGACCAAAAAGAAAGCAAAAAAATTGTCTAAATTAAACAAAGAAACAAAGCGTTATGGGGTGGTCTTTCCTCCTCGTGGTGCCCCTGGAAAATCCTGCGCTGGGGCAAAATGAACGGGGACAAATATGTTGTAATTTAAAATTTTTTGTGACAGCAAAAAGGGAAGGATAAAAATTTTATTTTGCAGATTCAAGCAGGATTCTCTGCCAAAATAAAAATTGTGAAGAAGATGAGTACAATATGAATAAGAAAAATATTTTTAATAAGAGAATTGGGTAATGTTACAAAAGATAAATGCAAAAGTTTAAGAAAAGATAAAAAATGAAGTAAAGAAAAATTTGAAAAAAAAGAGATGCGTGAAGATTATAAAGGAGAAAGTGTGTAAAAAGTTAAAAAGGGTAAAAACATGGAAGTTGAAATATACTATTTGCAAAATAGAAAAAACTTTAACAACTTGTCAATTTCTTGTTCAATCGAACTCTTTAAAAAAAAAAATTTTTTATGTATTCTTTTTATTGGGTTAAACATCTATGCCTTTATGTCTCCTCAACCTTCCCCCCAATACTTTACTTTACTCTTTTTTTGTTTTCCCTTTCAGTACAATTAACCAAAAAGGGCAAAAAGGGTTTTTTTTAAATTCCCATATTTGTTCCCATGACTTACTTGGTTTCCCGGTATGGGTATGGGGTATCCCCGATATTTTTGGGTATCGGGGGTTTCCCTTTCCCCGATTCGATTTTTTGGTATCGGAAAGTATGCTACTTTTTAATAACAAAAATCTTGGAGGATTTTTGTTCCCATTATTTTTTCAGGGAGTTTTCTTGGAAAAAAACTGAAGCGACCCCGCTCTCCCCTTTTCACATTTCGTCGTGGACGTCAGTAAAAAATCTTCAAAATGTAAAAAAAAAGGGACCCGCTTTTTTTTTTTTTTGGGGACCCTTTTTTTTCCCCCTAGCTTGATTAGTGCGGTTTTGGCGGATGGTGTCCGTTAGGCCCTTTTTTTTTGAGGATCGAAAAAAATTGGCGTCCGTCTTTTTAAAAAAAGCCCAATGAAATTTTTTTTTTTGGACCGCCTTTTTTAAAATGGCCCCTATGGGGGGGATCCGAAGCACCCATTTTTGAGGAAATCCCCCGGCGGATGCGTTATTGAAAACTGAAAAATCCAAAACATGCCCGGGTTCTCTCTTCTTTCCCTTCTTTTCTCTTTTCTCTCTCTCTCTCTTCTCTCTCTTTCTCTCCTTTTATTTTTTTTCCCCGAAATTTTCCCATTTCCGGGTGAAATTTCTTGGGGGACCCGCAGAAAACGACCAGTTTTGCATCGTTTTTTTTTTTTCTACGGATCGCCTTTACGGATGGGAAGTCAACAAGAAGTGTGAAAAGGCCTAAGAAGCAACCCCCATAATATTTTTTCCAGGATGCTCACTGTTGGCATGACACAGACAATTTTTTTTCCAATCATTCCCCCAAATTTTTTAAACAGTCTGAAAGGGGATCTCCATGTCGGGTGTTCTTATTGTCGTTTTTTAATTTTGTGGGAGAAAATCTGTGCAACGCGCGTGGCTAGGACAGCGCGGGGGCGAAAATTTTAAATAAGAAGAGCTAAAACACCGGCAGACCCTCCCCACAGCCCCCCCACTTCCCATTTTTCCCCCCCCAAAGCATGGGCCCAAAGCTTCTGAAAATTTTAATTCAAAGCTGGGGTTTGTTCCTGAATCCATTTTAAATCGGTAACGATATTTTGGGCATATTTATTTTATTATGCATGCGGAGACGGGTTTTGGTTCAGCTTAAAAGGATGGCCCGCAGGGCACCTTTTATGGGGCCCCAAAAAACCAGATGTGGAAACTCACATGCGCATGTGCGCCCCCCCCAATAATGGCAGCACAAAAGTTCAAAATGGAGGGGGGTTAACTCGGTAATTTGTTGAAGACGGGAAGCACCCGGGGGGGCCAAAGCAGAAGAACCCCACCCCCCCGGGGCCTGCCTCGATGCACAAAAGACATCACAAAGAAAAATTAAAACCAAGATTAAAAAAGATCTTAAGGATTCCTCAACGAAGGTATCAAATTGCCTTTTCAGTGTAACGTGTTTGGCCCTACTTTTTTTTAAAAAAGAAAAATACTGCTGTCAATTCCCTTTAAGTTAAATTTCAGTAAGGAATTTTTTGCAGTTATTGATTCTTTCAAAAAAGCCCAGAGTTTTAAGCAAATTGTACTACAAAAAAGAAGCAGCACCTTTGGAAAAACCCAAATTTATATAAGTCTCAAAACTTTTTTGGCCCCAAATGTGAATATAAAATTTGGTCAAAGGGATTTTATTGGGGTGTTTTTTCGGATTTAAAACATCAGGGACCAGGTCACCCAACGCAGTTTTTTAAATTCACATGGGGTATTGTTTAGAGAACTTTATATAAATGTATTTCTGTTCAAAATATATCATACCCCTTTTGTCCTTACACTAAATACCCCTTTCACCATATAAATATACTTAAACCAAACAAAAAATTGTAAATAATGCATGAAGTGATTCTATCACAATTTTTTTATCAAAAAAAATTTAGACCAAAACTTTAAAATAATAAATTACTAAAGGTTGTAAAAATTTAAAGGGGGGCTTTTTCAATTTATTTTCTTTGTGCAAAACCAAATTTTAAAGTGATTAAAGCAACGTAAAAATTCAGTTGGGAGCTTTTAGTAGAAAGATGAAAGGTGATTCCAGCACAACTGTACCTCGGAAAAAAAAATTTTTTTTTATTAGAACGTTGGTCAGTGGACAAATTGAACATATCTTTCCCCCATCCAAGATCTTCCTTACATCTATCTTCACAATTGAGACATTCCTTTCCCCCCTACCCGAAGTCCCCTGCCTCGGGTAACCCCGACTCTGCCCCGTCCTTCAAAAAGCCCTCCCAATCTTTCTTTTCCCGTGCCTTTACCAAAAAAATTTCCAAATTTCCTTTCCTCAACCTCAAAATTTTTCAAAAGCTTGTGCATCTTCAAAATCCCGGCCCCAACCCTGCAAATCCCTTTTCTTGACCTCCCTAACACCCTCGACCCCTCCGTCCATCCTAACTCTGCGCCCGACTAATTCACTCTCTCCCCCCCTACTCCCCCGTTTCTCCCCCCCTTTCAAATTCTTCACTGGCTCCCATTTTTTTTTTTAAGCTGTAATGTCTTGTGTGTCCTTTTTGCCGCCTTTTGAAAATTGATACGCATGTATGTGATTGTTTGGCGCCAGCTTTTGAATGCTGTTCTTTTAAAGTCAGTGATATTTTTTACCCATACCTCCTGAAAAGTCAAATGATTTGAAACGATGATGAAAAAAAACCCTCAATTTTTATTACAATCCCCAAAATTTTTTCCGTTGATAACAAGTAGGCTATGACACAAAAAAATAAATTTTAGGGGGCCTGAAAAGGCAAAAATTTTTGCACAATATTGTGTCCGGTAAGGGACAAACCCCGCGTTAAAAACTGCCCCGTAGGAAAAAAAATTTTTTGGGCAGATAAAATTTTTTGGGGACAAAATGGTGTTTTAAAAAAATGTAAACACTCCAAAAAAAATTTCAGTACCCCCAACAAATGGGGGATTTTTATGCGCATCAGATGTCAGGGGAAGGCAAACCCCTTTTAAAAAACTGTATTTTCACGCTGTATATGAAAAAGGGGTCGCGGTATTTGCAGTGTCAACAAGCAATTAGAGAAAAAAAGGGGGGTTTTCGCCCCCGAGACTAGGGCTGTGTAGTTGTCAAAATGCTTTGGGGACCAGCAGCAGACAGTAATGGAATGGCCCTTTGTGTATTTCCAATAAAAAGCCCGTCTGCTACTGGATCTATATACCCCCCTTAAAAGTGCGTGCATGCCTTTCACTGATATGTTTATACACTACACTCCCTGCCTACCCAGCACTGC